>MDKI01179248.1:0-121924 GCA_005239505.1 Nicotiana paniculata
CAGCGAGGGAAAGGGGAGCTGAAGTTATTTAAAAAATGGGTACAAGTTAAAAGTTTTTAAAAAGCGGGTATAGGTTAAATGGGGGCGACCAAACAGGGTGCCCCGCACAATTTTTACAAAAGTTACTTGGGTAAGATGGGTTGGGTCAAGATGGACTAAAATTCAGGTTATAGCCCAACCCCTCCAACTCTTTTCAAGGTTTAATTAATGTGTAATATTCTTATGAATTGTATAACTACTAAAGAAATTTTTTTTTTTTTTATGGTCATATATAACATATCAAACAAAAAAAAATATTTTTAAGATATTTTGGCAATGTTACTCATGGATCAATTTGCTAAAAATTAGCCCGACTTTAAATGAGTTGAGATGGATTGAGTCAAAATAGGCTAAGTTAAATAAATAGATGGGGTCAATAACCAGCCCAACCTTGAGCGAACGACTGGAAACAATTTTATTTTTTATACTTTTTAAAACATGTAACCTCCTCCATCTCCTTTAGGATAGGATCTTCCTTGATCCTTTTTACAAAATATTTTGATCCTCCAATAAGATTGGCTTCTATCTTTCTCTTTATACAAAATATCTTTAAAGCAAAGAAAAATATCTACCTTAGCAATGTCATTTGACTGATAATTTATCTTCCGAATTCATACTAAGGCATGAAGCTTGTAATAAAAGTGGTTTGACTTTTTTTTTCTGGAGTGTAAGTCCGATCATTGTTGTTGGATTAAAGTTGTGAGTTATTTGCTTTCCCTTTTTTGTTATGAAGCATTTTCTTCCCCGTTTTCAATATCTTAACATATGGAAAACGATTTTATGAGGTCCCATATCTTGATTTGGTAGAGAGGTTAAGTAACGTTCTATGATAAAGAATGGTTGAATCGACTGATGAACTTGTTGAAAACTTTTTGATTTAGTGAAAAGAAAAAATCTTGATTTACAGAATGCACATATGAAAATTGAGTATAGCAATCAAATTTAGCTAAACAAGGATCAAACAAGAATTAGATTAGTTGCATGCTAAATTGGAAAATTATACTTGCGGAAAGCATACTGTACTTGTTAGTATTACCCATATCTTTTGTTGAAATATGTTTATTTAAAAAAATTGCAGAACAAAGTCCGCAAAGTTGTCTTTTTAGTTTTTGCAAACTATGTTTGAGCAAACAAATACTTTCTGCAGAAACTCAAGAACTAATCAAGTTTCGCTGCAATAACCATGCCGACTTCAAAGAATTAACTCAGATTTTTTTATTCGGAGATTCACGTGCAAGAGCTTGCATAAGGCTCTTCAAAATGTCGCATGACATGAAAATTATTTAAACTAAGTTAGCAAATAGGTTAAGCTGTGGAGAAGAGTGATGGGATTGTCTAAATAAACACTATTGCATATATCATAAAGTGAGCCAAGTAGAAACATGCTCAATGTTCCTGGTTTCTTCACTCGATGCTAACATAAGCTGTCCAGGATTAATCAATGCGTCCATCTTTGAACCGGAAAAAGACTGGTAAAAAGAGGCTGCAGAAGTTACCAAGATTAACAGCAAAATACACCACACCATTAAAGAGTCCACCTGAAAGAGAACAAAAACCACATTAAACATTGCACAAAAAGGCAACAAGCAAAAGATAGGCAAGTATTTAACCAAATAAAGCGCACCATTTCATGAGGATTAGGTAGAATGAAATGAAACAGTCTGCTTCATTTGAGGAAGCAAGCAAAAGCTCTTAAACCCACGATAAAACCCCACCATATAATACAGGTTTTTCAATAGCCTCAAATTGCTAGGCCTAGTTCAGAAAAAACTGTGATAAAGCATAGGAGAAAATATTATTGATTAATATTCTATGTTACAATGAGCCCTATTTATATGTATACATAACACATAACCTACTCCTATTACATAAGAGACTAGGACTAATTACATATATTCATATAACTATTCTAACACTCCCCCTCAAGCTGGTGCATATAAATCATATGTACCGAGCTTGTTACATATATAATTAATACGAGGATCAGTGAGGGACTTGGTAAAAATATCTGCAAGTTGATCATTCGACTTCAAAAATTTTGTAGCAATATTTCCCGAGAGTATTTTTCTCTAACAAAGTGACAGTCAATCTCAATGTATTTAGTTCTCTCATGTAACACTGGATTTGACGCAATATGAAGAGCAGCTTGATTATGATACACAAGTCTCATCTGACTAATCTCACCAAACATCAACTCCTTGAGCAACTGTTTGATCCAAATTAGTTCATATGTCGCCATAGCCATTGCTCGATATTCTGCTTCTGCACTAGACCGAGCAACCACATTCTGTTTCTTGCTCTTCCAAGACACCAAATTTCCTCCTACTAAGACACAATATCCAGACGTAGAACGTCTATCAAAAGGTGATTCTGCCCAATGAGCATCTGAGTATCCAACGATCTGCTCATGGCCTCGATCCTCAAACAATAAACCTTTGTTTGGAGCTGATTTTATATACCAAAGAATGCAGACAACTGCATCCCAATGACTATCACATGGAGAATCCATAAACTGACTCACAACACTCACTGGAAAGGAAATGTTAGGTCTAGTCACTGTGAGGTAATTTAATTTACCACCAACCGCCTATATCTTGCAGGATCGCTAAGAGGCTCCCTTGTCCCGGCAGAAGTTTAGAATTCGGATCCATCGGAGTGTCAACATGTCTACAACCTGTTATTCCTGTCTCCTCAAGAATATCTAAGGCATACTTCCGTTGTGAGATCACAATACCTGAGCTAGAAAGAGCGACCTCAATACCCAGAGAATATTTTAATCTGCCCAGATCCTTAGTTTGAAAGTGCTGAAAGAGATGTTGCTTCAACTTACAAATACCATCCCGATCATTGCCGGTAATAACAATATCGTCAATATAAACGACCAGATAAATACAGAGATTTGAAGCAGAATGCCGCTAAAACACAGAGTGATCAGCTTCACTATGAGTCATGCCAAACTCCTGAATAACTGTGCTGAACTTACCAAACCAGGCTCGAGGAGATTGCTTTAGACCACAGAGGGACCGGCGCAACCGACATACAAGGCCACTAGACTCCACCTAAGCAACAAAACCAGGTGGTTGCTCCATATAAACCTCATCCTCAAGGTCACCGTGAAAAAAAAAATCCTTAATGTCCAACTGATAAAAAGGCCAATGGCGAACAACAACCATGGATAGAAAAAGGCGGACTGATGCTATTTTAGCCACGGGAAAGAAAGTATCACTGTAATCGAGTCCAAATATCTGAGTATACCCTTTGACAACAAGACGAGCCTTAAGTCGATCAACCTTGCCATCTGGACCAACTTTGACTGCATACACCCAACGACAACCAACAACCGATTTACCCGAAGGAAGAGGAACAAACTCCCAAGCACCACTCGTATGTAAAGCAAACATCTCGTCAATCATAGTATGTCACCACCCGGGATGAGACTTTGCTTCACCGATAGACTTAGAGATGGAAACAGAGGACAAAGATGATACAAATGCACAATGGGATGATGACATACGACGATGGTAACTTAAACCGACATAATGGGGGTTAGGAATAAGTGTGGACCGTATACCTTTTCGTAGTGTAATCGGTTGACTAAGAGGAGACAAGTCTGCAGTATTAGCAGGGTCAGATGCAGGACGTGAATCAGCAGAGCTTGATGCTGGGCCGACGATGATAAGTCAGGAGGGAGCGAGCTGTAGAAGGTTGAACTGGACTAGGTGGTGGCACCGGAGCTTTAGGTGGTGGAGCTGCAACTGGAGCTATGGAGGAAGATGAATGGGAGATAGTGACTGAATCTCCAAAAGACAGAACTGGTAACAGCTCAGAAATATCTAAGCGATTACCTAGACCTGTGAAGTATGATTGGGTTTCAAAGAAGATAACAGACATAAGAAACTGCTGGAGGTCAGGAGAATAATATCGATATCCCTTTTGCGTTCTCGAGTAACCCAGAAATATGCACTTAAGAGCACGAGGAGCTAACTTATATTTTCCTAGAGTAAGGTTATGAACAAAACACGTACTCCCAAAGACATGGGGTGGAAGATAGAACAAAGGTAAGCGGGGAACATGACAGACAATGGAACTTGATTCTGGATAGTTGAAGATGACATACGATTAATAAGATAGCAAGATATAAGAACTGCATCCCCCAAAAACGAAGCGGAACATGAAATTGTATGAGTAGGGTACGAGCAGTTTCAATAAGATGTCTATTCTTTCTTTCAGCTACCCCATTTTGCTGGGATGTGTACGGACAAGATGTTTGATAAATAATCCCATGGGAGTTCATAAACTGCTGAAATGGGGAAGACAAATACTCTAGGGCATTATCACTACAAAATGTGCGGATAGAAACTCCAAATTGATTTTTAATTTCAGCGTGGAAGGTTTGGAAAATAGAAAGCAACTCAGATCAATTTTTCATCAAAAATATCCAAGTGCACCTAGAATAATCATCAATGGAACTGACAAAATAGAGGAATCCCAATGTAGAACTGACAAGACTAGGACCCCAAACATCTGAATGGACTAAAGAAAAAGATGACTCTGCTCGATTATCAAGACGTCATGGGAAATAGGAGCGGGTATGCTCACTGAGCTGACATGACACACTCTAGAGTGGACAAGTGAGATAAGTCGGGTACCATTTTCTGAAGTTTTGACAAACTGGGATGTCCCAACCGTTTATGTAATAAATATGGTGAATCAGTAACGAGACAAGTTGTTGAAGGAAGACAAGATATGAGTCCATGTAATTTTGCTAGGATAAGGTAATAAAGTCCATCTGATTCACGTTCGGTATCAATGATATACCCCGTACTGTGTTCCTATATAAAAACAAGGTCATCAAGAAATAAAACAGCAGATTTAAGTGATTTGGCTAAGCGACTAACGACTAACGACTATGAGATTAAAAGGACTACCGAGGACATAAAGAACTGAGTCTAAAGGTAAGGAAGGAAGTGGACTTGCTTGACCTATTGCAGTTGCCATGGTTTGAGACCCATTGGCCATTGTGATTGTTGGAAGAGATTGAGAATATGAGATAATAGTGAAGAGAGATTTGTTACCAGAAATATGATCAGATGCACCTGAATCAATGACCCAAGACTCAGAAGTTGAAGATTGGGAGACACAAGTCATGCTTCTATCTGTTGGAACAACGAAGGCTAATCCTGAAGATTCTGTTTACGTGCTTTGTACTGAAGGAACTCAATATAATCCGATAAAAAAACCATCTGGATTGGATTCAATGCATTGGATCCAACGGATTGTGAATCTAAGACTTCTAATATGAATGACATTATAATGTTCACGCCGGAAAAATCAGAAACCTTTCAAATTGTCGGAAAATCACTGTGCACGCCGGAAAATCACCATTCACGCCGGAAAAATATAAAAGTGGTCGGAATTTGATTTAAATTGGATGGGTAGGCTCGGAACTGCAAGACGGTTACACTGTCCAAAAGAAATTATTCCAAATTCTAGCCAGAACGGCAAAACTCTGACAGGCGTATGGGGGCGCGTGAGTGGGTATTTTCAGGTGGTCTGGGGTTTGGTCGCCTATCTCTTGGGAACCTTTTGGTGGTGTTGGACTTCGCACAACACTGATAATTAGTGACTTTGACGCAAATAGTCACTTAGGTCACCGGAAAATCATACTGTGACTGAGTTCTTTCTTCCCGGATGTCGTTGGAATGACGCACAACGATCTCTTCTCACCAAAGCTCTGATACCATGTGAGAAAGCACGGGATAAAATATTATTGATTAATATTCTATGTAACAATGAACCTTATTTATATGTATACATAACACATAACTTACTCCTATTACATAAGGGACTATGACTAATTACATATATTCATATAACTATTCTAACAAAAACAAATAATACCTCCATTGAGTAATAAGAGCAAATGAAACAGCAAGATCAAAAAATTGGGTCATATTTCGGCAGTTGATGCAAGTGTTCATGAAAAAGCTTCAACTTTTAAAAGGTGGTAGACCCCTCCTCTTGAATCCTCACATGTTAGGCTATGATTGATACCTTAGTATCCAACCAATAGGATCTTTATAGCCGATAGCTAATATTGAATAATTTTCTTTTTAGATAGTAATGTTGAATATTTTTTTAGTAATTTACAACAATAAGATCACCAGAAAGTAAACAAATCTTGATCACCACCCGAGCAAAGAACAGAGATCGACCACCTCCCATAGGAGAACTCCAAGGTCGCACAGAAACAGCAGGTTGGTTGAACATACAAATACTCCTAAGCATATAGCAAGTATGGAAGTTATCTCCAATCTCTCTGAGGAACTTGCTAGTTTAATAAGGTTAAAAAATACAATGGAGTTTCACAAAATGTGACAAATTAGATGCAAACCTTGTTTAGACACAACCAAGAAAAATTCTGGAAGTAGAAACTAGCTCATCAAAGAACCTTGAGAGACTGGTGTAATAGCCTTTCAACAGGTTATACAAGGTTGTTCCATTCAATGTTTCATTGTCTCAAAACACTAAATAACTACCATAATGTAAGGAGTACAATTTCTCAACATAACCACCCAACATTCTAACAATCACCACAAACTAAACATGACACTTTCTTTCAGGGTTCCAATTTAGTGTGGATTCTATTTCCGTAATTGATACTCAAGCAATTGGGACAAGAAAATGACACATTCTCAACAATCCCAACCCAACTCCGCATTCCCTTGTTAATTTTATTGAGCCTTATCTGCCAAAAATAGATTTCTTCAACCTGATCTTATTTGGTGTCTGTATGACTGGGAAATTAACTTTGGTATTGGGGGATAGCCAAGAAAAGGCCCAGAAGTATCCCATAATCCTGGTTGCACCATAACTCTAACTTCCCCCCACTCAATTCAGGTCGTTCTACAACTGCCGAGGATTAGCCATTAACCGAACTATAACTTTTCCATGCTATGGGTACTTCAATAAGTAAGCAAAAAGGTCTATGCACCCATTTCAGATTCTCACATACACTTGTATTGGTTGCGTATCCGTAGCCAGAGTCCATGTAACACAGCTTTCAAGTATGGATAAGCAGGTATGCCTACTTGTTTGAACATGAGCGGATCCAACACAAAATCAGAGTGATATGCGAACCCAGCCCGAGGATATCCCCTCAATAGGTGAATGACATGCAATGCTGCCTCGGTATGATGAAATAATGAACTTTTTATCTAGATATACTGTCTTAAAGAAAAGATGGACCCTTTGAAACATGACCAGATTCTCCTAATTTACTCTCCATTCTAATCTCTGTGTTCCACTACTTTTAACTAGTGTCCTGACTTTCCAATTCATTACACCTTCTGCCCCATGACATACCCTTTTTACTCCCAAGAGTCAAAGAAAGTGATCCTTGGCTAAGTATTTTAAGTATTACCATGAGAACTTGTTATAACTTTAAGTAGCACCAATATATGGCAAACTTTGTACTCAACCATGTTTCCTATAATTTTTAAGTATCTAACAATTTATTTTCGCTAAAAGCAAATTATTCTAAATCCGGATTAGACATAAAAGAAGGCAAAACTAATCCTCAAAGAATATAAACCTTACAAAAATTATGGGTCAAGTGGTTTATTAATTTTCCATAAGTGATGAAAATTTGATTTTTCTTCTACAAGACCTGTGCTCTTATAAAATTTGGGATAAGTTAAGAGACCCATAACAAACTCAATGAAATTAAACAAAAAACAATCAAAATATGAACATAAGATTTTCCCAAAAGATAAATACATAAATAAGCATTTTACTTTACCTACTCAACGATTGAGTCCGAGAAGCATATTCTGTTCCTTAGGCAAGTAAACAACATTAGGAGTCTTAGCCAAAGTCCCAGCAATTTCTCTCGAAGCTTCTATTCTTCTCAGCTCAATCAAACCCATTCCAGCAGCCGCAGTAGCATCTGAAATCAGCTTAGCTGATTCGCTCTCTCCTTCAGCCCTAATAATCGCTGCCCTCCTCTCTTGCTCAGCCTTCATCACCACGAATTTCGACCTCTCAGCCTCCTGCTGAGCCACCTGCTTCTGTTCTACAGCTTTCGAAAACTCAGCTCCATAAGACAAGTGCGTGATCGCCACATCATCGAGCTCGATGTTGAAATCCTTGGCGCGTCGGATCAGGCTCTCACGAACGAGAGCGGAGACCTGTGGACGCTCCGTGAGGAGCTGATCAGCGTTGAATTGAGCCACGACGGCTTTGAGCACCTCGTTGCCGATCGAAGGGAGGACCTTTTCGTCATATTCGGTACCTAAAGTTTTGAAAATGTCGGGGAGGCGGGAGACTTGAGGGCGAGAGAGGATACGGAGCGTGAGGTTAACCATCTGGAGATCTTTCGTTCCGGAGATTGAGGAGAAAGTGTGGGGCCTAGTACGGATGTCGAAGATGAAGGGCTTTTGTAGCCATGGGATTAAAAAGTGGGTCCCTTCACCGACGGTTTCGTCGATGACTCCACGGAAACGGTCGAAGAGAACGGCGCGTTGGCCGCCGTCAACGGTGTAAAGGGAGGAATTGAGAACTGCGCCCCCCAGGCCGAGGCTGAAAGCGGCTCGGGCTAGGTTTGTGAGGAATGAGACTGCAGCTTGGCTACTACCCATTGTTGTGTGTAGAAAACAGAGAGTGAGATTTTGATTAGGGTTTAAGAGAGAGAAGAAGAGTAAGAAGATAGAGGGGTTTTAGAGAAGGGTCTGGATTGTTGTGCAAGTAAAAACCTAAACACCTTAATTGAGTCGGGTTTCAAATTTGTAATTTTTACATAGTTATACACTATACAAAACTTTACTATCCTCTCTATTTAAGTTTCACTTTAATTATCATATATATATACAAAATTATCAATTATGTACATTTTTAGAATTTAAGAATAATTAATCAGTTCATACAATCACTTCTCATGATCCCCCACATTTCTCTCACTGTATCTCACTCCCCCTCCCCTATGTTTCTCTCTCCACATCTTACCCCCTCTCGCCCACGTTTCTTGCACAAGAGAGTAGCAATTCGACCATTGATAGCCATTAAAAAGCTTTGAAGCTTTGAATTCAAATTTGGGTTTTCAAAAAAATATTACTTGTTTGAATTGGGTGTTATTGCAAACAATTGGGAATTCTCTCTATGTCTTTCTCTATCTCTCAATCCCTAATTCCAGTAATGTAAAGCAAAGGAAAAGAGAGCGGTAATTCTACCATTGACAGCCATTAAAAAGCTTTGAATTTGAATTCGAATTTGGCGTTCAAAAATCATTATTTGTTTGGATTGGGTGTTATTGCAAACAATTGGGAATATAGTTTGGAGTTTATATCTCAATTTTAAGGGTGTTTGGTGTAGATAAGTTGTATAATATATAGTTAGTTGTATAAAATTTATTTTTACTATGTATAAATCAGATACAAGATATACAAAAGACATATTATATAAAAATTATATTTATTTGGTATGATATTGTAGTTGTATATAACTGAGTAGAAATAATATTTGAAAATTGTGGATAAATGGTATAATATATAATTAGTTGTAGAACTGTATAATCCAAAAATATGTTGAACTAAAATTGTTGATAATTTTCCCTCTGTTTTCTGTTCTATGATCAGTCCAAATGCTTCATACTTCATTACAATATATGATAAATTTAGTGAGTGTTCTGGATAAACAATTTTATAAATATTAGACGGGATCTAAAATAAAATGTTACATATATACTCCTATATACACTTTAAAAAAGAAAAAATAATTAAAATTATAGACTCATAGTCCATAAGAAACATCGGATGCATGTAATAAGTGATCACATCATAATTAAGTGGATGCTTATATAATCAGTACGTAGAACTCTTCATGATAGCATTAAATAAATGGATCGCATATAAATAAACGGTGAAATGTAAAGACAGTTCACCGAAGAGAACTGTCTTTACAAAAACGATCTTTATTCACCTATAATTAATCAGATTCCAAAAAATTTGGAAGTAAAAGATTCTTAACTAAATCCCTTGATTTAAGGCACAAATAATGGATTTGGGAGCCTTTTAAGGTGGATTGTATATATTTTGTAACCAAAACTTGTTTATACCGGGTAATTAACTAAACATAAACATTAAGGGTAATAAAGTTTCAAATAGTGTATAGGAATGAAAAAATCCCTTCAAATTTACAAGTGGTCATTAAAAAAGGCCATAATTTCAAAAGTAGTGGAAATTTAATCACTTTTTATCTAAAAGTAAATCTGTACTAAACACTATCCAAAATCTAGAATATACTTCAGTATATATACTAAAATTCCAGTATAATATACTGGAGTTCCAGAATAAGTATACTGGAACCAGCAAAGGATACCGGTCCAGCATAAAATGCTGGAAATTCATACACAGGTGCTCAAATCTCTAATATACTATGGTGGAACTTTTCGCTTGTTGGAGTTCTCGCATAATATGCTGGAAGTTCATACACAGGTGCACCGAACTCCAGTATATTATGTTGGACTGGTCTCTATTGCAGCAAAATAATGACTATTTTTCAAAACTTGGCAAATGCTGGCTATTTTTAAATGACCAGTCCGAAAACTGGTTAGCCCATACTACTTTTACGATTTGCAGAGTTATTAAAGCCCATTACACTTTGTATAACTAGTTTCGACGCTAATACCCTGTCAATTAAAACTTGCTTGTAATAAGAAAATAGGATTGTTGTATGAAAGCATGATTAGTGTTAATATGTTAATGATTGGCAAGTGTTATAAATCAAAAGATGTTTTGTAAGGCATCAATATGAATATTACTTGTTATTAATTAAAAATAGACTTTGAATAACCTTTTATAGCCCACTGACAAAGGGTATTGTGGGTGTTCAAAATTTGAATACCCTTATTGAATTTCCTGGTTTCGTCACTAGGTACTATACTAAAGAAAATTTGCATATTAACAAACAACTCAATCAAAGTAAAGGTTGGTCCTTCAATAATTGCAAGTTTAATTTCTTAGGTACTTCTCCAAAGTTCTAATCAACACATAAAAAATTGATAAAAGAGTTACCATGTGAAAAATTACAGAAGTATTTCGAGCATTATGAATTTTACCAATGTATGTTTTATGATACATTTGTAGTATATCATAGGCCTTCTTGTGAGGTGATATATATCAGTTAAAGGAGGCAAAAAATATGAATACTCTTATGATTGTAGCTTCTGTAACGTCTATGGTAGCAATTTCTTTGAACCTGTTTGGTCAAACTTTTGAGAGGTCAAAAGTATTTTTTTGCTAAAAAAGTACTTATTTGAAAATATGAGATATTTAAGCCAAAATAGAAAAGTGCTTTTGAATGAAGCAGTTTTTAGGCTTTTGGGAAGAAACTTAGCTCTTAGACAAGCTCCGCTTATGCGATCACCTGTCTGCTTCTTCGGAGTCACACCTGTGCACCAAACCTCGCAAGTGTGTAACACCAGAACAAGAATTGCCATCCAACTTCAAAATGGTCCGGAACCCATCCAAAATACACCCAAGCCTGCCAGGATCCCGTCCAGTCATACCAACAAGTCCTAATACCTTTTCCAAACCTATCCAAAGGCTCAATACACTGAAATTAATATCAAATCAAGAATCGATGATCAACCCCCAAGTTGAACTTCTCTTAAGTTCATTAGCTTCCAATCTTCGAACCACACGTCTAATTCAAGCCCAACCAATCGATATCCCAACCAAATTTTGCACATAAGTTCCAAATGGCATAAGAGACCTATACCGAGTTCTGAAATAACAATACGACTCTGATATCATCAAAGTCAACTTCTGGTCAAACCTATGAACTCTCCAATCTTACCAACTGCTAATTTTTGGCAATTAGAGTTAACACCCTAGGGACCTCCGAATCCAATTTTGTACATACGTCTAAGTCCAAAATCATCATGCAAACCTATTGGAACCAATAAATTACCAATTCGGGATTGGCACTACCCATCATTATAAACTACCACCACCACCTTCCTCAATCACAACTACCACCACCACCCGCTATTATTAACTATCACCACTCACCACCACCTTCATCAATCATAATCGCCACTACTACTAATCACCACTAGCTACTACTCTGAACCACCACCATCAACCACCACCTTTAGTCGGCATCCACAAGCACCACCGTTAGCCATCACATCAGCAACTACTATATTTTTAAAAAATTATATATTTTATTAATAGAATATTAGATTATTAGTATTTTATTTGAATTTTATGTTTATTAATTTTCAAATAAAGATAAATTTTATACATTCAGATATTAAAAATCAAACAGTCTTAATCATATACTATTCAGATCTTAATTCACATCTAATATTCAGATGTGTATTCAGATTTAGATGTTTTAATCTTAATACACATCTTGATATTAAGATGTGTATTCAGATTCAGACGTCTTAATCTTAAAAAAAATAAATGAGGCCTAAGTATCTCAAGTCATTCTCAAACCTTCCCGAATCCAAACCAATCACTCCCGAAGTCATAAAATTACAAACACATATATGAAAAGTATCAAATAGGGAAATGAGGCTCTAATATACAAAACGACCAACCGGGTTGTTACATCTTCTCTTATTCTTATTTGAAATAATCTCTCTACTATAAATGGATCTCTTCTTTTCTCTTCCACCATTTCTTATTTTCTTCGTCTCCAATTACTCTTTGAAATAACAAGACTAATCACAAGATTCAAGCACTTTCTTCGTAAGGTATGGTTTCTTTTTTTCTTTTGAAATATACTAATATTATATTATCTTCAGTTTGTAGTTTTATTTATATTTTTTTACATGCATGCATATAATATAGTTGACATAATGAAATACTACCTAGTTTGTTATTTTCTCAAGGATTGATAGCATTTTTCATACTTGTAACTTGCAAGCACATATGTTCCTACCAATATTATTGCTTTTATATACTTATATTTTATATTTATTAAATTTCTAATATATTACTTTATGTTTTATAATTTAGTTACATAAATTTATAATTAATTAAAATTTTATAATCAATATTTAATATTTCTCCTTTTTAAATAATGCTAATTGTACCCTAAAAATTTATTGTCCTTTATCGTAATTTGACACTAAAAGTACTTTTTGGAAAGATTGGTCAAACACAATTTGCTTATCAAAAATCGCAAAAAATACTTCTCAAACGAATTGGCCAAGTACAAACTGCTAATCTCCACAAATACATTTTCAAACAATACTTTTGAACAAAAATACTTTTTAAAATATGTAGTTTTTGATAGCTTGACTAAACGTCTTTTGTCTTCTCTTTCTATCTTTAGCAGCTCCGTACAAGGTCTTTTTTAGTCTTCTATGTCTATCTTTACCAAAATCTCTTATCCTCTTTTTTAACTTCGAATATTTGCCAATTTTCATTTTTCCCTTACTCGCACATCACATGGTCTTTCAACATATGTGTAACTCCAGTCATTCGGTTTCTCTTATTATGGTGGCACCTACTAGTAAATCAAATATTTCTCTCGAGCCAACAATTTTTAACCATAGATAAACAAACAAATGTCAAGTTCAATTTAAAAAACAAAGATACATAATAAAAAAAATTTGAGAAATCAAAACAACTATACCTTCAACCTGTAACGACCTGACTGGTCGTTTGGGTATTTACATTTAGTTCAACGGTTTGAGGTCCCGAATAGCTTCAAATGGTGCATTTTGACTTGCGTGCATCGTTGGTTTTGATTTTTGAGTAGTTCGTAATTGATTTAGAAGGATGACTCTCACTTGAGAAGCTTGAAGTTGAAAGAATTGATCAAGTTTGACTTTTGTATACTTGAAACCGGATCGAAGTTTTGATGGTTCCAATAGGTCTGGATGGTGATTTTTGGACATAGGTGTATGCCCGTGTTTGCATTTGAATATTTTTAGAAGGTTTCATCACTGTTTAACGAAAATTGGCAATATAAAGATTTGGAATTTTCCTAAGTTGACCATGGTTTGGCTTTATGGCTATCGAGTTTGAAATTTAGTTTTGGGACTTGGAATAGCTCCGCTTTGTCATAGGGAGATTGTCTGCAAAATTTGGTGTAATTTGGAGTTGGTTTGATAGGATTCAGACGTGTGGTTGTAATTCTAGCAATTCTTGAAGTTCATGGTGATTTCATGCGTGTTGGTGTCCGATTTGTGGTTCTAGATGTTATTTTTGTATTTTCATCGTGCGACTAAGTTTGTATGATGTTTTTAGAGTTGTGTTGATGTTCGGTGTGGGGCCCTGAGTGCTCGGGTGAGTTTCAGACGCATTCCGGAGTGTTTGGGAAGAGTTTTAGTTGCAGGTTTTGATCAGATGTTGCACGTCTCACAAATGCAAGAATTTGTTCGCATTTGTGATACTCGCATTTGCAAGGTGGGAGATCGCATTGGTTAGAGTGTCTTGAGTTTTCTAGGTTCTAGCAGTGATTGCATTTACGATCATCCTGATCGCTTTTGCAATGGTTCAATGTTCGCATTTGTGAACCAATAGTCGTATTTGCGATGACAGCAGGGATGGGAGGAGTTTTGTTTTGGCAATAATTTCTTGCATTTGCGGGGTTCGCATTTGCGAACCCCAGGTCGCACTTGCGACACCCAACAGCTGGACATAAGAGCCGAGGGACAGGATGTTGGTCTCATTTTCATATTTTGGAACCCTAGACTCGGCAGTAGGAGATTTTGAAGAGGGAATTTCATCTACAATCATTGGGTATGTGATTTTTTTCAATTTCCAACTATGTCACATGATTATATGTGAGTTTTAACATCAAAACTATGAGAATCAAAGGGAAAATTTGAGAAACTTTGGCTATATTTTGAAAATTGAGAATTTGAGTTTTGAGAGTCGATTTTTTCACGACCCAAAACCAACCCGCCGTGATGGCGCCTATCAAAGTACTAGGCAAGCTGACTACTCAGACATTTACAACACTTTAAATCTTTGAAGATATTATCACAATTTATATAAAGGAAAAATCTCTTAAAAGGGGATAGGAAATCATATCTCAATACATAAATTCTTCCCAAAATCGGTGTTTCACTGAAAACATGAGCATCTACATAAAGACATAGTCTGATAAACTGTCTAGATAGCAAGACTGAATGAAAAACTGAAAGATAAGGGAGGAGAGTCAAGGTTTACAGACTCGAAGCAGCTACCTAGACGATCTCCGAAGGTCTGGACTCTGAAAATCAACAACCGCCGTGACGAGAAGCACATGCATCTGCACGCGAGGTGCGGGGTGTAGCGTGAGTACAACCAACTCAATACGTAACAAATCT
This sequence comes from Nicotiana paniculata, assembly GCA_005239505.1. Lineage (NCBI taxonomy): Eukaryota > Viridiplantae > Streptophyta > Magnoliopsida > Solanales > Solanaceae > Nicotiana > Nicotiana paniculata. The sequence goes on from MDKI01179248.1 coordinate 15,371, forward strand.
AACCTTTGGACTAAAAGTAGTGAAAAGTCCAATTATTACGGTCTTCTTTCAATATTTAATAGTACGAAAAGTTACAGTAAATATGATAGTGATATCTCCGAAATTCATAGTCTACAAGTGAAGGTACAAGAATTTAGACATGCTTTCAACAAGAATTTAAACATACTTTCAGATTTTACAACAAAACTTAACACAACCCAGGGCAGATCTAGCCCGAATGTAAATAACTGCTAGCATTGCGCCCACTGTGGATCTGCAGACTCCGGAGGGGCCAATCCAGCCCAAGCGCTATAATAAACCAAATCCTGACATCAATCAATAAAGCCTGTTATGGCGTGCAACATGATCCCATAAATATCACACAATAGACCCTTAGTATCACTCAGTCACTAATCTCTCCAGTCTCTCGGGCTCACTAGAATTATGTTATTCAGCCCAAACAATAATGACATGACATAGCAAATAAGGACAACAAAGACTGGGGCATATTATGCAAACAATAGATGTGATTGAGTATAAAATGACAGGTTAAGCAAAATAGTTCAACATGTAACCTAAATAGGATTTCTAGCATGATTGACAACTAATTGTTCTATCACATGGTGAAAATATTGTTAATAGAAAGCTGAATCAACTATTCAGTTCCATGGAATAGACCAAGTTACAGTTCCTACAGTGCACGCTTACATGCCCGTCACCTAGCACATGCGTCACCTCACACCAATCGCATAACACGAAATCTGTGGCTTCATACCCTCAGAACCAAGTTTGGAAGTGTTACTTACCTCAATCCGTGTGAAACTCTACTCCAACAAGCCCTTGCGTCGCGAAACGGGCTCCAAATGCCTCGAATCTAGCCACAAACATTTCGATACAATGAACACGAGCTAAAGGAATCAATTCCATATGAAATTACTAAGTTCTTAATTTAAAAGTCAAAAAGTCAACTCAAAAGTCGGCTCCCGGGCCCACATCTCAGAATCCAACAAAAGTCACAAAACCCCAAAGCCCATTCAACCACGAGTCCATCCATACAAAATTTATCAAAATTCAACACCAAATCGACACCCAAATCCCCAATTTAAACTCTCCAAATCCCTAGCCTCAACTCCCAAAATTACACCCCAAAAACACGTCATCTAGCTGGGAAAATCAATGGGGAAACATAATTATTGAGTAAGTTTAACCACAAATGACTTACTTCAAGAATCCCTTCTAAATACCTTTCAAAAATCGCCTAATCTTGAGCTTGAAATGTCCAAAATGATGAAAATCACGGAACCCTCGATTTTAATACACTGCCCAATGCTTTCTCACCTGCGGCTCATTTAGTCGCACTTGCAGTTCTGCTTTTGCGGAATTTCCTCCGCTTCTGTGGAATGCCTCAAAGGCTCCCTTCACTTCTACGATCATGTCTCCGTATCTGCGCTCTTGCAGGTGCGAAATTTCCCATCGCTCCTGCGCAAACTCCCCTACTGGCCAACTCTGCTTCTGCATTCCGTATTTCACACTTGCGACCACGTAGGTGTGGTAAAACCCTTCGCACCTGCGAGCACTACCTAGTCCCCATTCCTGGCCGCTTCCGTGATGGATGGTTCGCACATGCGGCTTCGCACCTGCGATCAAAACCTTCGCAGGTGCGATTTCACCAGACCTGGTTCTTCAGCAGTCTCTCGAACTCCATATTTGATCCGTTAACCATCCGAACTCCACCCGAGGCCCCCGAGACCTCAAAAAAACATACCAACAGGTCCTAAAACACAATACGAACTTAGTTGAGCCTTCAAATCACAACAAACAACGCTAAAACCATGAATCGCAAGCCTTATGAACTTTTGAACTTCAAACTTCTACATCTGATGCTCAAACCTATAAAATCACGTCCGATTGACCTAAAATTTTGCACACAAGTCACAAATGACACAAAAGACCTACTCCAACTCTCGGAACCCCAATCCAAGCCCGGTAACCACAAATTCCACTCTCGGTTGAACTTCCAAATTTCCAACTTCCAAATTTCTAACTTTCGCCATTTCAAGACTAATTCAACTACGGACCTCCAATTCACAATCCGGACACACTCCTAAGTCCAAAATCACCCAACGGAGCTAACAGAACCATCAAAACTCCATTCCGGAGTCTTTTACACATAAGTCAACATCCGGTAAACCTTTTCAACTTAAGCTTTCAACCTTGAGACTAAGTGTCTTAATTCATTCTGAAACCACTCTGGACCCGAACCAACTACCCCCGGCAAGTCCCATAGCAAAAATTAAGCAGGTAATGAACAATAAATGGGGGAACAAGGCTACAACTCTCTAAACGACTGGCTGGGCCGTTACATATTCCCCTTCTTAAATAAACGTTCGTCCGTGAACGGGTCTAGAAACGTACATGGAGTCTCAAATAGGCGTGGATATCTACTCCGCATCTCCCACCCGGTCTCCCAAGTAGCCTCTTCAACTGGCTGACCTCTCCACTGCACCTTCACTGAAGTTATGTCCTTTGACCTCAACTTACGAACCCGCCAACCCAAAATGGCCACCGCCTCCACATCATAAGTCATATCACCATCCAACTGAACAATGCTGAAATCCAAAACATGATACATATCACCGACATACTTCCGAGGCATAGAAACATGAAATACCGGATGCATACTCGATAAACTAGGTGGTAAGGCAAGCTTGTAAGCCACCTCTCCAATCCTCCGAAGCACCTCAAACGACCCAATATACCGAGGGCTCAACTTGCCCTTCTTCCAGAACCTCATAACACCCTTCATGGGTGAAACCTTGAGCAGCACCTTATCCCGGACCTTTTAAGCAACATCACGAACCTTCTGATCGGCGTAACTCTTTTGTCTAGACTGCGCCGTGCGAAGCCGATCCTGAATCAATTTAACCTTGTCCAAGGCATCCTGAACCAAGTCAGTACCCAATAGCCTAGACTCACTCTACTCAAACCATCCCACCGGAGATCGACGCCGTCTCCCATATAAAGCCTCATACAAAGCCATCTGAATGCTCGATTGGTAGCTATTATTGTAGGCAAACTCTGCGAGCGGCAGAAATTGATCCCAAGAACACCCGAAATCAATGACACAAACGCATAGTATATCCTCCAATATCTGAAATGTCCGTCCTTCTGAGGGTGAAATGTTGTACTCAACTCAACCTGGGTCCCAAACTCACACTGCACCGCTTTCCAGACCTATGATGTAAACTGCGTGCCCTGATCTGAAATGATGGACACCGACACACCGTGAAGGCGAACAATCCCGCGGATGTAAATTTCAGCCAACCACTCCGAAGAATAAGTAGTCCCAACTGGAATGAAGTGCACAGACTTGGTCAGCCGATCCACAATCACCCAAATAGAATCAAACTTCCTCGAAGTCCGTGGGACCTCAACTATAAAATCCATGGTGAGATGCTCCTTTTTCCACTCCGGAATCTCAAGCCTCTAAAGAAATTCGCCCGGTCTCTTGTGCTCATACTTCACCTGCTGACAGTTAAGGCATCAAGCTACAAACCCCACTATATACTTCTTCATTATCCTCCACCAATAATGCTGCCTCAAGTCCTGGTTCATCTTCCCGGTACCCAAATGAATAGAATATCGCGAACTGTGGGCCTCCTCAAGAATCAACTCACATAGCCCATCTACATTGGGCACACAAATTCGACCTGCATCCTCAACACTCCATCATCCCCAATAGTAACATCCTTGGTATCACCGTGTCTTTAAGGACAAGCAAATGGGGATCATCATACCGACGCTCTCTAATGCGATCATATAAGGAAGACCGAGAAACCAAATGGGGATCATCATACCGACAGTGATATCTCAGAAATTCATAGTCTACAAGTGAAAGTACAAGAATTTATACATGCTTTCAACAAGATTTTAGACATGGTTTAAGATTTTACAACAAAACGTAACACATAACAGGGAAGATCCAGTGGGCAGATCAAGCACGAATGTAAATAACTACTGGCATTGCGCTTACTGCGGATGTGCAGAATCCAGAGGGGCCGATCCAGCCCAAGCAATATAATAAGCAAATCCTGGCATCAATCAATAATGCCTGCTGCGGCGTGCAACGTGATCCCATAAATATCACTCACAATAGAGTCTCACTCAGTCACTAGTCTCTCCAGTCTCTCGGGCTCACCAGAATCATGTTATTCACCCCAAACAATAATGATATGGCGTAGCAAATAAGGACAACAGAGACCGAGGCATATTATGCAAACAATAGCTGTGACTGAGTATAAAATGACAGGTTAAGCAAAATAGTTCAACATGAAACCTAAACAGGATTTCTAGCATGATTGAGAGCTCAATTATTTTATCACATGGTGAAAATACAGCTAACAACAAGTTGAATCAACTATTCAATTCCATGGAATCGACCAAGTCACAGTTCCTACAGTGCACGCCTACATGTCCGTCACCTAGCACATGCATCACCTCACACCAATCGCATCACACGAAATCCCTGGCTTCATACCCTCAGAACCAAGTTTAGAAGTGTTACTTACCTCAATCTGTGTGAAACTTTACCTCAACGAGCCCTTGCCTCGCGAAAAGGCCTTCAAATGCCTCGAATCTTGACACAAACAGTTCGATACAATCAACAAGAGATAAAGGAATCAATTCCATATGAAATTACTAAGTTCTTAATTTAATAGTCAAAAAGACAACTCAAAAGTCGACCCCCGAGCTCACATCTCGGAATCCAACAAAATCACAAAACTCGAAAGCTCATTCAACCATGAGTCAAATCATACCAAATTTATCAAAATCCAACACCAAATCGACACCCAAATCACCAATTTAAACTCTCCCCTAGCCTCAACTCCCAAAATTACACAAAAAGAACACCATCTAGGTGGGAAATCAATGCGGAAACTTAATTATTGAGTAAATTTAACCACAAGTGACTTACCTCCAAAATCCATTCGAAGTCCCTCTCAAAAATCGCCTAATCCCGAGCTTGAAATGTCCAAAATGATGAAAATCACAGAACCCTCGATTTTAATACACTGCCCAGTGCCTTTGCACCTGCTGTTCCACTTTTGCGGAAATTCCTCCGCTTCTGCGGGCATGCCTCAAAGGCTCCCTTCTCTTCTGCGATCCTGTCTTCGCATCCGCGCTCTCGCAGGTGCTGAATTTCCCATCGCACCTGCGTAAACTCCCTCTCTGGCCAACTCCGCTTCTACTTTCCCTACTTCGCACCTGCGACCTTGCGGGTGCGGTAAAACCCTTCGCACCTGTGAGAACTGCCCATTCTCCATTACTAGCCGCTTATGCGATGGATGGTTCGCACATGTGGCTTCGCACCTATGATCAAAACCTTCGCAGGTGTGTTTTAACCAGACCTGGTGCTTCAGCAGTGTCTTAAATTCCAAATTTGACTCGTTAACCATCCGAACTCCACCTGAGGCTCCCGGGACCTCAACCAAACATACCAATTAGTCTTATAACATGATATGAACTTAGTCGAGCCTTCAAATCACATCAAGAAATGCTAAAACCATGAATCACGCAGTGATTCAAGCCTAATGAACTTTTGAACTTGCAACTTCTACATCCGATGCCGAAACCTATCAAATCACGTTTGATTGACCTCAAATTTTGCACACAAGTCACAAATGACACACCAGACCTACTCCAACTCCTAGAACCCCAATCCGAGCTCGATAACCACAAAGTCCACTCTCGTTCGAACTTCTAAATTTCGAACTTTCACCATTTCAAGGCTAATTCAACTACGGACCTCCAGTTCACAATCCGGACATACTCCTATGTCCAAAATCACCCAACGGAGCTAACTGAACCATCAAAACTCCATTCCATAGTCGCTTACACATAAGTCAACATCTGGTCAACTTTTTTAACTTAGGGTTTCAACCTTGAGACTAAGTGTCTCAATTCATTCCAAATCCTCTCCGAATGCGAACTAAATGCCATCGGCAAGTCCCATAATAATAATTAAGCAGGGAATGAACAATAAATGGGGGAACGAGGCTACAACTCTCAAAACACCGACCGGATCGTTACAGATTTGGACTCGAATTTTGAAACAAAGCACACGTATGGACTCGTGGTATTTGACCGGTTCAGACTATTAGGCTTCTTTCATGCATTGAATTGAAGTTATTGTTTCATGTTATATCTTTTGTTGTTAGGCTTTCTCGCGTGCTTTACTTGAAGTTTTTAGTACATGTTCTATTTTTTATTATCAAGTTCACTCTTATATGCCTTAATTGTTAATTGCAATTACTTGTTGAATTCATGCCTTATCTATTACATGCCTTCATTGCTAATTGATTTCGATAATCGTGTCTTTATTTATGAATTGTCATTATTGCTATTTGATTTTGTGAGTTATCATGTAGCTTTATCATCCGTGTGTATTCTTTGCTTAGCTTCTTTATCTTGTTTGATTTTGTGATATGCCCTAGTTGGTTGTAATTGTTGTGAAATGCCTATCTTTTGGGGATAGGGTTGCGTGTCGTAACATTATTAAGTTGATATGAAAATATAAGACATGGAGCGATAAGGGCGGATGATATATGATATGATATAGGTGGGATCGAGTTGCACGACACAATGAATATTGTTATTATTGCGTGGGATCGGATTGCATGCCACAATTGATTGATATTGTAATTCTTGTGATAGTAAAGTTATCCTAAATTGTTATTCTCACGGTGCTTTCTATGTTGGAATGGTTTATCAGTTGGTCGGTTATTGTTTTTCTTTAAATCATTTAATCGGTATTTGATCATATTTGGTTGACTGTTGTTAATCCAGTATTGGAACGATAGTGACTTCTTTTGCGAATCATGTATTCTAAGTGGTTTATTGTGTTACTCTAATGTGCCAATATGTGCCTCTGTTATTACTTGATAAATTGAATGTCAAGGTGAATTTACTTGCGTAAGGTCATTATCTCATATTCTGTTGAGTTGTTGGTAACATAATGGTTTTAAATAAAAGATTTGGTAACATGTCTTATTATATGTATCTCTTAATATAGAACTCGTTATCTCACTCGGTGTTTGTCACGACCCCAATTTCCCTCCGTAGGATGTCGTGATGGCACCTAATCTCTACGACCAGGTAAGCCTAACAAATAATAATAACTTGACAGAAACAATTTATCAAAATACTAAAACAAGCTGAATACTGATAGAACCTCCGAATCAAAACATAATCTCAAGAGTACGCACCCCAAACCCAGTAGAACTGAGTCATAAGTTCAATAGAATAATTCTAGAATATCTAATACATCACTGTCTGAAAGAAATACAACAGGAAGTAAAATAGGGAAGGTGACTCTGGGCCTCTGGACGTGGAGCAATTATACATTGAAGTCACCCAAGCAGTAGATACAAACAACCACTAATGACTGGCAAAAGCAGACGTACCTGGATCTGCACAAAAAATTCGCAGAAGTGTAGCATGAGTATACCAAAACGGTACCCAGTAAGTATCAAACATAACCTCAATAGAGTAGTGACGAGGACAGGTCAAGACATCTACTAGGATATAAATAAATAACATGAAAATGGAATACGGATATGTAATGGGAAGTGAAGAAATAACTGATACAAAACAAGATAATGGCATGAACTAGTACAGGAAATCAACAATGGAAATAGCATAAAAGAAGAAACTAAAGGGGTTACAATGATCATGTATGAACAACAAATACTAGAACATGAAAGAATGAAGCAACAAGAAATATTTCCACCAAAACACTTTGCAACATGATATAAATGTCACGCCCCAAACCTACCCATAACCTATATACATATATACACAAGATGTACACAAAACTCTAGATTTGACACCTCCGAATGATGTGGAACTTACCGACAAAGCTGAACTCGGGCAACACCTACTGAGGAGTTCTACCCGTCTGTCTGAACCTGCACGCATGAAATGCAGCGTCCCCAGAAAAAGGGACGTTAGTACGAAATAACGTACTGAGTATACAAGGCAATAAAATAACTGAAAGCTGAAACTGAACTGATAAGATAATAACTGAAAGTAACTGGGAGTCAAAGATGATCTGGAGATATACTTACCTGATGATACTGACTCAACTCTCTCAATATATTAAATAAAATAGATGTCTGGCCCTATAAGGCTTGGAACGTGTAACTGCTCCGCCGTAGTAGGCTCGCTCATAGGCGCTCGGCCATACTGGTCTCTGTATCTCGGCTATGCTGGCTCGCTGATAGGTGCTCGACCGCAGTAGGCTCGGTATATAACTTACTATTTGATTAGAGGTTTCCTAATAGGGGCCTGCCCATCGATTATAGCTCGGTGGTGGGGAAAATACTCTAATAATGTGTATATATAGACCATCCGTTCTCTTGACTAGAAGAAGACAATACTCAATTGAATATGAAGTCCCGATTAGAAATTACTGTAACTTATGAGACTAGGATAATATATATAAATTCGGGAGTATGAACTTCTCTTTGTGCCTTGTTATCAAACACATGTAGTTATGCGATCATGCCAAAATGAAGGAAGGGCTTAACCTTAACATACCTGGAGTAGGGAAAAATTCGTTTGATGTTCTTGAGAAAGATCGCACCGTACTTCCTTAAATTTACAAAATCTCACGCTTTGAATTGTTGAAGATCTTACATGCGTATGTGATATATGCAGATGCATATTTGAATTACTCACATTACTTGGGTTTCTTCTTCATGACTCTTAATGTTTGAGATGTCTTATATATGGATGCGTGCCCCACTTATAAGGCTTACTTTAGCCACTTAAAAATGTCTTAAAATTCCACCTTTCACATAAGTTTAAGAGTAAAAAAATTGGCTTTAACTTGCTGCCAAGTCTTCATAAACCCACGTGAAGGTTGTCCCCTTAGAATTATCCAAAATCTTCACCTAAATAATTATCCACAAAATCCAATTTACAAGTTAATCTCCCACGTAAAAATCTATAATTACCCAATTATCTACATAATTAAGAATTATCTCAAATTACTTAAAATACTACTCATTTTTAGCACACCTTATATACCTTACTACCATGGTCATGTGGTACCTTGTTGGCATTAGTCCATAAATACCGGGTATTATAGCTCAGACTGTATTTTATCCCAAATTGTCAAACTTCAATGAAACTCATTTTCTTCGATTCGCTTACCCTCCCACCTCCACAAATTTATTTATAACTTTTTTGAAATAGCATAATACTTATAATCCAAAAATAATCTCATTCCCAAACTTACGTCGATTAACTTACGATGAAACTTTAACGAACGAAAAAGCGGAATGTAACATCTCACTTCCGAGCTTTCATAAATTTATTTATGGCGTACTTTCACGTACAAAAACATAGGGTGTAACATGATTCCCCCCTTTGTTCTTGAATGTTGACTGATGCACTTATCAGTTTCATAACCCATAGCTCTTGCAAATACTTTAGTACTCTCCTTTTCATTTTAGGCAACTGTTCTATGAATAAATCCAAAGGCCAGGGCATTCCCCCCTTTAGACCTCTTTCCCACACCACGACTAGTGGTCAGAATTCTTCCAATCTCGTAACTGTTGCTACCTTCTATCATGTAATCTATACAACTTTTTCCTTGTATTTGCGCCTATACGACTCTTCCCTCCAGCTTTTAGCCAATATCTAGGCCTCATTTGTGAACATATACAGAACTATGACAAGATGTCCCTCTGGGCGTCTATGGCTTTACTTCATCTACGTAAGTTATACTATACCATAACTCTTACTTCGGTTTATTATTACTGAGGTCTGCTACCAAACTCCAGCTTACTCGCGTTGCTTATCCTATATGTATAAGTCTAAGTCCTTTAATGCTTCCTCATTACTTTTCATCTTAAGAATGACTGCCTAATATCATCTCATACTTTGTAACTTTTATCCGTCCATTGTTGATTCACCTCAATATTGATCTATAATCTACCATTGATAACTGGACCTTTTCTGTAACACTGCCGCTAGGGCTCACGTATCATTAGGGAACATCTGAAGTGATTAGACTGATTCACCTAGGGGTGATACCATGCTTCCATAACCGTATTTCATAGCATCCCAAATCCTGTACAATTCATGAAATCCCTTTTTTTTCTTCAAATCATTACTCAATCAAAGGCCCAAACGTCATCCTTTATTTATCACAATTACACCCTCATTCCACTACTAGGGAAGCATTCCATTTCTTCTAAATGCTATTAGTCTTAGACTTCTTTGAGTTCATTCAGGCTATACTGAACTTTCTATAACTTAGAAAAATCATCAGCTCTCTTGTTTTCACGGGCTTAATCCTGAGGACTTATCCATTTTTGTCACCTTCTCACTTGCCTTTTCTTATCCTTACTCCTGTCTTCCTAAAACCTTGTCGCTCTACCATACTTTAGCTTGCGACCTACACATATCTATTAATGCTACTCGCAACCTTCCTTCAACTTGCTTGCACCATAGATTTCCTTATGTTATTCTAGAACATCAAGCGATACATCACATCGTCTCTAACTCTTCTTTACTCTCTTGACTAGATCTCTCGGTACCTAGAAACCATAGGCTGGAAGATATGCCACTGATGACACTGCTATCATTCCTGGATACTGAATCCTAGCGCTTCTAGACTTCTATCCGAAGTATGGACTATTCACGACCTTCTGCATTTGAGTATCTCGTACGTTTTTCACCTTTACCTTATTTACCTTAAAATATCATTTCACCTCTTCTATTCCTTTCATAACCTCCCTTCTACATAGATATAATTCACCTCCACAACTTGAAGCTCTATTATAATACTTGCACCTCTAGTTCATACACAATCTGATGGGAGCTTCATACTGACTTCTTATGAGGATGGTACTCTTCTAACTTGATTTGTCGTAAAGCCGTTATACCACTTTTTTCACGACCCAAACTGAAGGTTCACGATGAGCACCCGGTTCCTTATTCAACCGAGTACCAACGTAACATATATTTCTTATCATACTATCATTGGTAACTGGGCCAACACGGCCACGTAATGTATAACTATACGTGGGAAAGAACTGTATCAATGAACCATCTTTCTTAAAACATGAATACATATGAGCCGTTATAGAATATGACTGTTGTACTATCTCTCTTGCACCTCTGATATTAAGAGTGATTCCGCTATGTTCTCAATCATGATTTCTATAATTTTCTGGGTCCAATAATCAGACTCCTGATTTACTTAGTTGATGTAACTCTTTAATTTCCTCTTCCCTTTGATCAAACTTTATGTAGGCTTACGATATCTTCTGATTTGCTGCTCATGGTATTAGTTATTACTTTAGCCTTTCATGGACGCTATGGAATATCTGTGCTACCATCATCTAACCATTCAATCCTTTGTCTATGACCTGGACTCAATTCTTTCTTTTAACTTATACCGAAGTCTTCTACGGCTGTTTGAATGTCAATTTATATGATGTATGAATAATACTCTGAAATCTTAAGTGCGTTCATAACGTAACTAACTCTGGATCATTAATCGAATAATTTTTTCGTTCCTTCTCAGATTTCTTTACACGTAAGAAATTACTTTTCATGGTCTTTCTGCCTCTTGTTGCTTGCATACTTAGCTTATCTTAGTTCCCACGCATGTTGGAATTCCATACAACTCATATGATCTTGAATATCACTTCTGATTTTTCTTCCCCTTTATTAGTCACGCTAGGTGCCACTTTCTTATGGAGTACATACAATGTCGTTGTGAGACTATTGTTATAAGACCAATCCCTCTTTAGGTTAATGAGCTTAGGTTGAAGCCTTCTTCCTTATTTTCTTAGCAAATCTTTTGTTGTAGTACTTAGGAATACCTTCTAACTCTAGTAAAGCTGCGAGCTTATTACATCGTATACCCAATGGAATTCTTGATGTTCGTACTCACCTATAAAATTCCTTAGTTACTTACCTCCACACTTATGTGCTTGTATGGTTTCTCCTGAACTGAAGTTTTGACTGTCTTCCCATTACACCCATACGATATCTTTAACTACCCCACTACTATCTGAATATTTCTCAAGGATTACAATATCATAACTGGGAGTCTGAATTCACTATGTTGGGCTTCACTATGTTTATCTCGCACAATCTGCTGATTTGTCTGTATCCACTTGTCTAGCCGTAACTAGGCTTTTCCTGAATCAACTACTAACTACTCGTTGGCCCATTCTCATATCAATATTCTGCGTAATCTTTCTTGGGTTATTTCCTTTTTGTTAACTTACGTCTCGCACTGGCTCCTTATCTATCAATAAAATCTCGAGCAGGAACCCATACTTCCTCTCATTGACGTCGTGCTTGCATAATATTCTAGAATCGTAGCATCTCGGTAGGATTTGGATAAGTGCAATCTCATTCCTTTCTCATTTTTGTCCCATTCTTCCTTTACCATTCCATAATTACTAGAGACACTTAATTCTAACTTAATGCCACATCACTCCATATTCTCCCCTTTAGGGGAGTACTAAGAGTTAGAGCTACGATGATCTAAGTATAGATGTTTTACCTCTTCGCCTTTGGCGTCTTTTCACATCATCGATTACTCTTACTCTCCTTGCGGTAATCTTTTTGTACCAAGGATAACAAAATTCCTTACTCGAGAGGGTGACACTTAGTATAATTGGCACATACAGTCCCTTAAGCTTTACTTTGCTCACATTGCTTGCTTTAAGAATGCATTTTCCTGAATGACCATTCTCTGAATTTCTCATGAATCTTCTTCTGTTGTTCATTCTAGTGTTGTCGGAACACAATCTAAAATTATCATGATGTCGACCATTATCAAACCACTCAGTCCCTAATTCATGTTTACTTTATCTTGTTCACCAATCCATACTGATTTCTATTACTCTGGGTCTAACTTTTCCTTCTGGTAATCACGTTATAGTCACGAACTTATTTCTTGAAATGAGGATGTGACTTTATGACCTATACTCTTTTGTTGCCTCAAGGACTGTCACCTCTCGTCTTTTCCTTCCCTTGTGTAACGACCCAGCCGGTCGTCCGTGAGATTAGCCCCATTTCCCCCGTTTCAGCTTTATCATATGTTGCTTAGCCTGTTTATGTTGTGTTAGGTCAGTTGGTTTGGGTTCGGAGTGGTCGTGGTGAGAATTGAGACACTTAGTCTCTTAAACTAGCTTAATAGTTGAAAAAGTCAAGTGGGAGTTGACTTATTGGTAAACGACCTCGGAATGTGAATTTTATGGATCAGGTAGCTTCGTTAGGTGATTTGGGACTTAGGAGTGTGTTCGGAATGAAGTTTTGATGTCCGGTGTAGAATTAGGCTTGAATTGGCGAAAGTTAGTTTTTGGCGATTTCCGGTCGGCAGTGGAAAATAGGCTATAGGGGTCGGAATGGAATTTCGACAATTGGAGCAGGTTCACAATGTCATTTTGGATATGTTTGCAAAATTTCAGGTCAATCGGATGTGTTTTGGTTGGTTTCGGCATCATTGGTGAAATTTAGAAGTTTCAAAGTTCATAGGCTTGAATTTGATGTGATTTTGGTGTTTTTGCGTTGTTTTGGGTGTTTCGAATGATCGACTAAATTTGAATGAGGTTATGGGGTGTGTTCGTATGTTTGGTTGGGGCCCCGAGGGGCTCAGGATTGATTTCGGATGGTTAACAGAGGGTTGGACTTAGGATTTTGCAGCAAAATTGCTGCTGATGTCATTTCACTGGTGTGGCCACACCTGTGGATGGGGAGCCGCAGGTGCGATGGACGCAGGTGCGAAGATCTTTTCACAGGTGCGAAAAGAGACCAGGCTGGAGGAGTCCGCAGATGCGAGGCATGGGCCGCACCTGCGAAGCCGCAGGTGCGGGTGAGGCACCGCAGGTGCGAGTATTAGACTGTTAGTGGATTTTTTTAGGTGCGCTCCTGGGACCGCAGGTGCGGGTCCGCAAGTGCGAAAAATGGTCCACAGGTGCGGATTAACTGGACAGAAAGTATAAATAAGTGCCTCCGCAAAATTTTGGGCATTCTTCCATTGTTGCATGCGGCTTGAGCTAGTTTGAGAGAAAATTGAAGGAGGAATTCGAGGGTCTTCAGTGGAGGTAAGTTTCCCGGATTAAAAACTTGTTTCTATGTTATTTTGTGACGTATTGGGCTTGGAATTTGATGAATTAAAGTAGAAAAGTTGGGAAAAATGGGAGGAAAATTTGGAAAATTCTTTTGGTATTTTGAGTGGGCAATTGAGATCGGATTTTGGTAAATTTGGTATGTATAGAATCGTGGGAGGATGAGGATTATAGTGATGTAAATGTTATATAATTCCGAGATGTGGGACCGGGGCTCGAATTTGGCCGAATTTCGAGAATTGTGTTAATATTAATATTTTTCGATTGGGTTTTGTTCCGTTGGAGTACATTAATGATGTTAATCTATTTTTTTTGTTAGATTCGGAGCATTTGGGAGCCAATTCAAGGGGCAAGTGCTTCGTGGAGTAGCTTTTGGGCTGTTTTGAGGTAAATAGCGATTGTAACTCTAAACCTGAGGGTATGACACCCCGTTATTTGATATTCTTTTAGTAAATGAGGTGACACACATGCTAGGTGACGAGCGTGTTGGCGTGCACCGATAGGGATTGTGACTTGGTACGTCCCGTAGCGATTACTAAGCCGCGTATTTGATTTGAAACCTTATGACATCCTATCTTTCAGAAGTTTATACTTGTTTATGGGATGTGAGCCATGCTTGGGGCCTTGTGCCGACCTGTTTAGACCCTCAGGGGTATTTTCCATGTTTGGGGCCTTGTGCCGGCCTGTTTAGACCCTCAGGGGTACTTTTACACTATTCTACCACTATCCTGATAGAACATCTGTGAACTCGGTCATGTTTACCACTTGTTATTTTCACGTTTATCACACTACTTTGAAACTCTAAGAAGTATTTTGGGCTGAGTCCCGTGAGTTGAGATGAATTACACGAGTGGCTTGTGAGGATGGCTGAGTTAGAACGAGAGCGGAGTATGTGAGGATGGTTAAGGATCGGGCTGCGCGCTGTAGAATTATATATGTCCAGGCCGAGAGCCGAGTATGTGAGGATGGTTATGGGTCGGGCTACACGCCGCAACAATATATCTGTTATATATTACATATGGATTGGGTTGTACATTGTAGCAATTTAGATTATGTATGGGTCGGGTATGGGTCGGGCTGCACGCCGCAACAATATATGTTATATATGGATCGGGCTGCACGCCGCAGCAATATACATATTGGATCGGGCTGCACGCCGCAACAAATATAGCGCTTGGGCTGAAGAAGCCCCTCCATGAGTATGCACACCCCTAGTGAGCGTATCCGACTATTATATGGATCAGGCTGCACGCCACAACGTATGTTATAAGGACCGGGTTGCACGCCGCAACAGTATAGATATATATATAGATATATATATATCTTGGATTGGGCTGCCCGCCGCAACAGTTGTGTGTATTCATGGTACTTGCTGAGTACGAGTGTTTAGTGTGAGCATGAGATACTGATAGTGAGTCACGAGTGACTGAGAGGCTTGCCCGAGAGGCTTTATTGTGAGTGATACTGCGCCCGAGGGGCTTATATTTTATGAAACTACTATTTTTTACTCCTCTTTACACTGAGCCTCTGATGATAAATGTTGGATAAATGATTTTATGCGAGATTTTTAAATGGAAACTAGGGTTTTTATGAAATATTTGGAATGTAGATTCCTGACTTGATTTACTCATTTCCACTGTTATTCATTATATGGATTTTACATGATTTATAAATTCTCGTCACTACACTCAAGTTTTTAGTTACATGATTACTTACTGAGTTGGCGTACTCACGTTACTCCCTACACCTCTGTGTGCAGATCCAGGTACCGGACCATCTCACTAGTTGATTTTCAGACATGCTTGGAGTTGTTCGAGGATCGAGGTAGCTGCTCAGCGTCCCCAGCTCACCTCCTTTCTTTTCCTCAGTTCATAGTTTTTGTCTTTTGTACTCCAGACTTTGTAGTAGAAAATCACCTTGTTGTACATTGTATTTATAGTTCTAGATGCTCATGACAGTTGACTCCAGGTTTTGGGGAAATGTATAATTTGTTCATATCATTCTGCTATTTTAAAATCTGCTAATATTTGGGAAATTATGAAATATATTGATAATCTGAAATGGTTGGCTAACCTAGTTCCATGATAGGCACCATCACGGCCGACTTAGAAATCGGGGTCGTGACAAGTTGGTATCAGAGCCTAGGTTACATAGGACTCAACGGTCATGAACAGGTTTAGTAGAGTCTTGAGGATCGGTACGGAGACGTCTGTACTTATCTTCGAGAGGCTGCATAACCCTTCGGAACAATCTCATTTTTATTGGATTCTATCGTGCCATTTGGTTGATTCTGGAAATCTAAACTTCTGACGTTTCATTCTCTCACAGATGGTGAGGACTCGCGCTACTGACCGTGGCGATTAGCCACCAGCTAGACCAGCGAGGGATCGAGGCCGTGGTAGAGGTAGGGGCCAACCCGTGCGGCAGTCAGGGCAGTACTAGTTTATCCCCCTACTATTCAGGAGCAGATGCCCACTGCAGATACTCCAGCGGGACAGGCTCAAGCACCGACAATGCCTATTATTATTCCGGGTATTCAGGAGACCTTGGCTCAGATCTTGACTGTGTGTACCACCCTTACTCAGGAAGTTTCCATTACTTCTAAGGCCGGGGGAGGCAGTCAGATTCCAGTTTCCCGGACACTTGAGCAGGTTACTCAATGCCATCAGACGCTGGGGCGGTTCCAGCCCAGCCGGTTGCTCCAGTTCAGGACTTCGTGGTTCCAGCTATTCCAGATGATGAGCAGCGTAGGCTGGAGAGGTTTAGTAGACTTCAGCCTCCAACATTCAGTGGTGCTGAGGGCGAGGATGCCTAGGGTTTTCTGGATAAGTATCAGCGGATGCTGCGTACTGCTGGGAGTTTGGAGACTAGTGGGGTCTCGTTTGCTACTTTTCAGTTTTCTGGTGCTGCTTTCACTTGGTGGGAGTCTTTTGAGAGGCGTAGTTCTGTTGGTTCAGCACCCCTCGCCTGGCAGTATTTCTCCACTATCTTCTTGGAGAAGTATGTACCCCAGTCTCATCGGGAAGAGCATCGCAGGCATTTTGAGCAGCTGCATCAGGGAGAGCTATCCGTGATGCAGTATGAGATGCGGTTTTCGGAGTTGGATCGTCATACCACTGAGTTGGTCCCTACTTATAGGGAGAGTATTAGGAGGTTCGTGGATGGCCTCACTCATCAGCTCTGCCTTTTCATGACTCGGGAGAGAGTATCAGGTGCTACCTTCGAGCAGGTTGTTGATATTGCTCGAGATATTGAGTCGGTTCGCCGCTAGGAGAGGGTAGAGAGGGAGGCCAAGAGGCCTCGTGGATCGGGTGGTTCTAGTGGTGCTCCTTCCAGGGGCAGATTCAGCATGGTAGAGTCCGTTCATTCAGGCCTCCTCGGTCAGGCCGTCCAGCCCAGAGTGCAATTTGAGCACCACCAGTTCAGGGTTCCTCTATGCATGGTTCTCCTAGTGGCCATTCTGGTGCCAGGGGTTCTTTTCAGTCCCCGTCTCCAGCTCCAGGGAGTTGCTATGAGTGTGGATAGTTCGGGATTATGAGGAGGAAATGTCCTTATCTTCTTGGAGGTCCATCTCAACTGAGGAGCCAGCCTTAGACTTCAGCTCCGATTATTTCACCACCACCCAGGCAGCCAGGGGTGGTAGTCAGTCAGCTAGAGGCCGCCCTAGAGGGGGAGGTCGAGCAGGTGGAGGTCAGGCCCGTATGTATGCATTTCCAGATAGGCCAGATGCTATGACCTCCGATGCACTGATCGCAGGTATTGTCTCAGTCTATTGCCGAGATGCTTTGGCTTTATTTGATTCTGGTTCTACATATTCCTATGTTTCTTCATATTTTTCCCATTTTCTAGATATGCCCCGTGAGTCTCTAGTTACATATGTTCATGTGTCGACTCCGGTGGGAGATACTGTTGTTGCGGACCATGTGTATCGGCCGTGTGTGATATCTATAAGGGGTCTGGAGACCCGAGTAGACCTACTGTTGCTCAGCATGGTCGATTTGATGTGGTATTGGGCATGGACTGGTTATCTCCGTGTCACGGTGTTCTTCATTATCACGCTAAGACCGTGACCTTAGCTATGCCAGGATGTCCGACGGTTGAGTAGAGAGGTTCTTCTGATTATGTGCCTAGCATGGTGATTTCCTACCTGAAGGCTCAGCGTATGGTTGAGAAGGGGTGTTTATCGTATCTGGATTTTGTGAGGGATGTCAGTGGTAAGACTCCCGCTATTGATTCGGTTCCTGTGGTCCATGACTTTACGGACGTGTTTCCTGCAGACCTGCCAGGCATGCCACCTGACAGGGACATTGATTTTGGTGTTGACCTGGTGCCAGGCACTCAGCCTATTTCTATTCCACCTTATCGTATGGCACCAACGGAGCTAAAGTAACTAAAGGAGCAGCTTTAGGAACTCCTATATAAGGGGTTCATTCAGCCTAGTGTGTCAGCTTGGGGTGCACCGGTGTTGTTTGTGAAGAAGAAGGTTGGTTCTATGCGTATGTGTATTGATTATCGGCAGCTGAACAAGGTTACAGTGAAGAACTGGTATCCCTTGCCTCGTATAGATGACTTGTTTGATCAGTTGCAGGGTTCCAGGGAATTTTCCAAGATTGACTTGCATTCCGGCTATCATCAGTTGAAGATTAGGGGGCCAGACATCCCGAATACTGCTTTCAGGACTAGATATGGTGATTATGGGTTTCTATTTATGTCTTTCGGGCTGACCAATGCCCCAACAACCTTTATGCACTTGATGCACAGTGTATTCCGGCCTTATCTGGATTCTTTCATCATCGTGTTTATTGACGATATCTTGGTGTATTCCCGATCTCGGGAGGATTATGAACAACATTTGAGAGTTGTGCTTCAGACCTTGAGAGAGAAGAGATTGTATGCAAAATTTTTGAAGTGTGAGTTCTGGCTTGATTTAGTAGCATTCTTGGGGAATGTGGTGTCCAGTGAGGGTATTCAGGTTGATCCGAAGAAGGTAGAGGCGGTGCAGAGCTGGCCTAGACCAGCATCAACTACCAAGATTCGTAGTTTCCTTGGTTTGGCAGGGTACTATCGCCGTTTCGTAGAGGGATTTTCTTCTATTGCAGCACCTATGACAAGACTGACCCAGAATGGTGCTCAGTTCAGGTGGACTGAGGAGAGCTTTCAGAAGCTCAAGGCAGCTTTGACTACAGCTCTGGTGTTGGTTTTGCCTACGGGTTCGGGTTCCTATACAGTTTACTATGATGCCTCGAGAGTTGGCCTTGGAGAGGTTTTGATGCAGGATAGTAGGGTGATTGCCTACACGTCCAAACAGTTGAAGGTGCACGAGAATAATTATCCAGTGCACGATCTTGAGCTAGCAGCTATGTCCACGCCTAGAAGATTTGGCGTCATTATTTGTATGGAGTGCATTATGAGATTTTCACTGATCCCCGTAGTTTGCAGCATCTGCTTAAGCAGAAGAATCTGAATTTGTGTCAGAGGAGATGGTTGGATCTTCTCAAGGATTATGACCTCACTATTTTATATCATCCGGGGAAGGCCAATGTAGTGGCCGGTGCCCTGAGTCGCAGAGCGGAGAGTTTGGGGAGCCTAGCCTACCTTCTAGTAGCTGAACGACCTTTAGCACTTGATGTTCAGGCTTTAGCGGGTCAGTTGGTGAGATTGGATCTATCAGAGCCCCCGCGGGTATTGGCTTGTGTAGCCTCCAGGTCTTCTCTTTATGATCAGATTAGAGCACGCTAGTATGATGATCCATACTTGCTCGTTCTTCAGGACAGGGTCCATCGCAGTGATGCAAGGGATGTGGTTATTGGTGATGATGGGGTCATGAGGATGCAGGTCCGGATTTGCATGCCCAATGTGATTGGGCTTCGAAATTTGATTCTAGCTGAGGCCCATAGTTCCCGGTATTCCATCCATCCGGATGCCGCGAAGATTTATCAGGATCTGAGACAACATTATTGGTGGAGGCGGATGAAGAGAGATATTGTTGAGTTTGTAGCTCGGCGTCTCAACTTTCTGCAGGTCAAGTATGAGCACTAGAGGCAGGGTGGATTGCTTCAGAGACTTGATATTCCGGAGTGGAAGTGGGAGCGAATCACCATGGACTTCGTAGTTGGACTCCCACAGACTTCGAGGAGGTTTGCTGCTGTATGGGTTATTGTGGATCGGCTGACCAAGTTCGCACATTTCATTCCTGTTGGTACTACTTATTCTTCAGAGCGGTTAGCTGGGATTTATATCAGGGAGATTGTCCGATTGCATGGGGTTCCAGTGTCTATCATTTCTAACAGAGGTACTCAGTTCACATCTCAGTTTTGGAGGGCCGTGCAGAAGGATTTAGGTACTCTGGTTGAGTTGAGCACAACGTTTCATCCTCAGACCGATGGGCAGTCGGAGCGTACTATTCAGATTTTGGAGGATATGTTGCGTGCCTGTGTCATTGATTTTGGGGGTTCATGGGACCAGTTTCTACCACTCGCGGAGTTTGCTTATAATAATAGTTATCAGTCGAGTATCCAGATGGCTCCGTATGAGGCTTTATATGGTAGGAGGTGCAGATCTCCGGTTGGTCGGTTTGAGCGGGGCGAGGCTAGGCTATTGGGCATAGACTTGGTTCAGGATGCGTTGAGTAAGGTGAAGTTGATTCAGGAGCGGCTTCACACGGCGCAGTCTAGGCAGAAGAGTTATGCAGACTGGAAGGTCCGAGTTGTGTCTTTCATGGTTGGGGAGAAAGTGCTGCTGAAGGTGTCACCCATGAAGGGTGTTATGAGGTTCGGAAAGAGGGGAAAGCTGAGTCCCTGGTTTATTGGGCCTTTTGAGGTGCTTCAGAGGATTGGGGAGGTGGCTTATAGGCTTGCCTTGCCTCCCAACTTATCGAGTGTTCATCCAGTGTTCCATGTTTCGATGCTCCGGAAGTACGTTGGTGACCCATCTCATGTTTTGAACTTCTGCACGGTTCAACTCGAGGGTGATATGTCATATGAGGTAGAGCCAGTGGCTATTTTGGGTCGTCAGGTCAGAAAGCTGAGGTCTAAGGATATAACTTCAGTGAAGGTTCAGCGGAGAGGACAGCCGGTGGAGGATGCCACCTGGGAGACCGAGCGGTAGATGCGGAGCAGATATCCTCACTTATTCGAGACTCCAGGTATGTTTCTAGACCCGTTCGAGGATGAACGTTTGTTTAAGAGGGGGAGGATGTAACGACCCGGTCGGTGGGCCGTGAGATTAGCCCCGTTTTGCTCGTTTTTGCTTTATCATATGTTTATTATCCTGTTTATGTTGTGTTGGGTCAGTTGGTTCGGGTTCGGAGTGGTCGTGGTGAGAACTGAGACACTTAGTCTCTTCAATAAACTTAATCGTTAAAAAAGTCAAGTGGGAGTTGACTTTTTGGTAAATGACCTCGGAATGCGGATTCTTATGGCTCAGGTAGCTTTGTTAGGTGATTTGGGACTTAGGAGTGTTTCCGGAATGAAGTTTTGATGTCCGGTGTAGAATTAGGGTTGAATTGGCGAAAGTTAGTTTTTGGCGATTTTCGATCGGCTGTGGAAAATAGGCTATAGGGGTCGGAATTGAATTTCGACAATTAGAGAAGGTTCGTAATGTCCTTTTGGATATGTGTGCAAAATTTCAGGTCAATCAGATGTGTTTTGGTTGGTTTCGGCATCATTGGTGAAATATAAAAGTTTTAAAGTTCATACACTTGAATTTGATGTAATTTTGGGGTTTTTGCGTTGTTTTTGGTATTTTGAAGGCTTGACTAAGTTCGAATTGAGGTTATGGGATGTGTTGGTATGTTTGGTTGGGGCCCCTAGGGGCTCGGCATTGATTTCAGATGGTTAACAGAGGGTTGGACTTAGGATTTTGCAGCTAAATTGCTGCTGGTGTCATTTCACTAGTGTGGCCGCACCTGCGGCCGGCGGATGGGGAGCCGCAGGTGCGAGGCATGGGCCGCACCTGCGAAGTCGCAGGTGCGGGTGAGGCACCGCATGTGCGAGTATTGGACTGTTAGTGGATTTTCGCAGGTGCGCACCTGGGCCCGCAGGTGCGAAAAATGGTCCAGATGTGCGGTTTAACTAGACAGAAAGTATAAATAAGTGCCTCCGCGAAATTTTTGGCATTCTTCCATTGTTGCATGCGGGTTGAGCTAGTTTGGGAGAAAATTGAAGGAGGAATTCGAGGGCCTTCAGTGGAGGTAAGTTTCCCGGATTAAAAACTCATTTCTATGTTATTCTGTGACGGATTGGGCTTGGAATTTGAGGAATTAAAGTAGAAAGTTGGGAAAAATGATAGGAAAATTTGGAAAATTCTTTTGGTATTTTGAGTGGGCAATTGAGGTCGGATTTTGGTAAATTTGGTATGTATAGAATCGTGGTAGGATGAGGATTCTAGTTATGTAAATTTTATAGAATTCTGAGATGTGGGCCCGGGGCTCGCATTTGGCCGAATTTCGAGAATTGTGTTAAAATTTATATTTTTCGATTGGGTTTTGTTCCGTTGGCGTATATTGATGATGTTAATCTGAATTTTTGGTTAGATTCGGAACATTTGGGAGCCAATTCGAGGGACAAGCGCATCGCAGAGTAGCTTTTGGGCTGTTTTGAGGTAAGTAACGATTGTAACTCTAAACCTAAGGGTATGACACCCCGTTATTTGATATTGTTTTGGTAAATGAGGTGACGCACATGATAGGTGACGAGCGTGTGGGAGTGCACCGATAGGGATTGTGACTTGGTCCGTCTCGTAGCGACTATTAAGCCGTGTATTCGATTTGAAACCTTACGAGATCCTGTCTTTCAGAAGTTTATACTGGTTTATGGGATGTGAGCCATGCTTGGGGCCTTGTGCCGACCTATTTAGATCCTCAGGGTTATTTTCCATGTCTGGGGCCTTGTGTCGACCTGTTTAGACCCTCAGGGGTACTTTTACACTATTCTACCACTATCCTGATAGAACATCCATGAACTCTATCATGTTTACCACTTGTTGTTATTTCACTGTTATCACACTACTTTGAAACTCTGAGAAGTATTTTGGGTTGAGTCACGTGAGTTGAGATAAATTGCCCAAGTGGCTTGTAAGGATGACTGAGTTAGGTCGAGAGCCGAGTATGTGAGGGTGGTTAAGGATCGGGCTGCGTGCCGCAACAATATACAAGTCCAGGCCGAGAGCCGAGTATGTGAGGATAGTTATTGGTCGGGCTGCACGCCGCATCATTATATATGTTAGATTGTAAAGACCCGTAAAATTTCAAGTGTAAAAATAATGCCTGAATGGGTCCCCATGCGGTTATAACTGTAGAAATTCTTAAAACGGACCCTTGTGGAGTAAAAAGTACCCCGGGACTTAAAAGATAAAATTTTCCAGAGTTGCGCAGATCTGTGGTCCCCTATGCGATCGCAGATCAGGTATGCGGACCGCATAGTGGTTGCATACCTGGACAACCTGCTGTCCAACTTGAGGACAACTATGCGGCCCAAGATGCGATGGAATTCTGGGAATGCGGACCGCATAGCTGTCGCATCCTTGCACCTCCATTTTTGCAGAGGAGGTTATGTGACGCACTATGCTATCGCATAACAGGTATGCGGACTGCATAGTGGTCGCATACCTGGGCAGTCCGGTTCCCATTTTGGCTCATTTGAGGGCCATTAATGTGACATGAATGCGGACCGAATAGCAGGAATGCGATCGCATTCCTGACCGCATTTCCTGCTTCGGGGCTTTTAGCTTCTAATTTTTATAACCCGACCCCATTTTCATAAATAGGTTTAGGGGCTTCATTTGGGATCATTTTCTACTAATTTTAAAGAGAGATGAGAGCATATAGAGAGAGAAATAAGGGGCTTAACTTCATAATCACCCAAATCTTGCTCAAGCCTTCAAGAATCAAGGAAGATAACCTTAGATTGTCCTTCATCTGAGTAAGTCCTACTTCCAAAAATTTCATGCAAGATGTTAGGGGTTCAAATATGTGGTGAGGGTTAGAAATAGGCCATGCATGTGGGACTAAGTTGTAGTATGTGATATTAAAGAACTAATTTGGGTAGTTCATGTTAAAATTTGGTTGAGGGAAGAGGGAATTGCCATTTTTTAAACCTTGTAGTCTACTTCACATGTTAGGTGTTTGATGAAATTCCTAAGAGAGTTACACCATGGGTAATCCTCCTAATTATTAATCGACTTCCGTTATCTCCTTATAGATTGTTATTGCTAGAGGTGTTGGTGTATTGTATAAACTTAAGGAAAAGCTCTTTGACGTATATATGGCTAACTTTAATCTTTGTAGAGTCACCTTGTTGGTGTCCGAGCATTTGGTATGAGTTTCTTGCTTGAGCATATGTGAATTGATTGTTCTAATGTGTTGAGACATAAGATTCTATTCTCTGATTGTCCTAGTTGAGTGCCATGCCACCGTGCTATATGAGATTGTGAAAAGGGTGATTCCTTGTGCTTACTCTATCATGTCCAAAACTCGTTAACTGTTGAATACATCAGTATGCAAGGATGTACTACCAAACGAAAGAAATGATAACGAATCCAATTGTTGAATGTATCTAAGTGCTAAACGCTGTGTAGTAAATAATGGAAAGGAAACGTGGATAAACTAATTGAGCTATATGTTGATGGCATACCGTATATGACTCACTGTTTGATAAAGATTTCTGTGGCCTTGATTTCATATGGTTACTTGGTTGTTACGAATGAATATCCTTGATGATGAGAATCTTTGTGATTTAATTGTTGGTTGATGTTGCTATTAATTACATTGTTGAACTAATCAAAGTGCTAAAGGATGTGTAGCAAATGTTGAAAGTAAATATGGACTGATTTTATTGAGTTAAATGATTGTGGCAACACCATATATGAATTACTGATTGGTAAGGATAATTGTGCCTTGATTTCACATAGTTATTGGTTGATATGAACTTATGTTCTTCATGATGAAGATCCTTGTGATTTAATTGTTGGTGGTTGTTGCTGTGAAATGTGATTGTACGGTGGGATCAGGTTGCGCGCCGCAAGACGAAGTAATAAGGGTAGAGAGGTAATAACGGTGAAATGTGATTGTACGATGGGATCGGGTTGCGCGCTGCAACACGAAGTAATAAGGGTGAAATGTTATTGTACGGTGGGATCGGGTTGCGCACCGCAACACGAAGTAATAAGGGTGAAATATGATTGTACGATAGGATCGGGTTGCGTGCCGCAACACGAAGTAATAAGGGTGGAGAGACAATACGGGTGAGATGTGACTGTACGGTGGGATCGGGTTGCACGCCGCAATAGAGGAAAAATTGAAATGAGTAACTGTGAAACCTTCATTTGTGATTTTTTGTATTTCTGTGTGGTATTTGTTTGGTTTCCCTGAATGTCCTCTATTTGTGTACTGTTTGATTCTACTTAGAATGAAGCTTGTTCATACATACTAGTATTATTCAATGGTACTAACATCCCTTTTGCCGGGGGCGCTACATCTTTTACATAGATGTAGGTGGTTCCATAGCAGGTAGTTCTGACCGCCGATAGTGGTGCCTCCTCTTTATCCTCTCAGCAGTTCTGGTGAGCCCCATTTCCTCTCGGGGCCGTGTGTATTCTATATCATCTTCTTTTGTATATGTTGTGTCTTTAAAGGTATAACATGGGCCTTGTCGCCGGCAAATCTATGTAAGCTGCTAGTATTCTTAGAGGCTCCGTAGACACTATGTGGGTTGTATATATATTTTGGGTAGTAGTTGTAATTATTCGGAATCGTGGTCCCGTGATGGAAATGTTGTGTTTAGTTTGTATAATTTTGGGGATCATCAAAGGATTGAAGCTTTAAAAGAGGAAAATGGAAATTATGTTGTAAATTCTTTATAAATTTGTATATTGTGCACACGGGGTAATGCATTGGGTAGGAAAGGCAAATCCAGGACCGCTTGACCGGGATCATCTTGTTAGGTGCCGATCTCGTCCCTCGGTTTTGGGGCGTGACAAACTTGGTATCAGAGCCTAAGGTTTTAAAGTGTCCTAGGATGTCTCGAAGTCGTGTCTAGTAGAGTCCTTCTTATCAGTGTGTTGTCGACCACATCTATAATTAGGGGGCTACATGGACATTTAGGAATTTCACCCTTCTTTGATACTCCAATCGTGCGATAGAGATCAAGTTAGGGAGTTAGTTTTCTCTCCAAGCCTTACTCTCAAAATGAGTAATCATGATACCATAATCCAGGTGTTTGAAGCAATAAGGAGGGATTGATCCCACCATTGAGTCCGAAGGGATTGCCCAAGGGCTTGTTAGGAGAATGTATTGAGTTGTGGAGGGTTTGGTAGACCCTATCGCTAAGAGGGGAGTTCCCTTGTCCCTATTGATGTCACTGCACCACCAAATCCTATAATATATTGGTATGGTACCAACGTACGTTAGGGATGTGGAGTCGAGGGGCATCGATTCAGCTATTGCCCTATCAACCTAAAGTCACCAAGTAGGTCACTCCTTATCACAACCAACATATTCTTGTTGTATATGTACATCCATATTGAAGAATTTTCATAGGCATGGTCTTAATAAATGTTGAGTCACAAAACATTGCATGCACCTACTCTTTGAACGAGATCCAATATTTCGTGAATCCACCTCACCGCAAATTTTCTTATATGCAATCTCTTAGGACATTGAGATCTATAAGCATGTCCGTGAGTTGAGTTGTAGCTATAGAATTACCATTTCCAACACGCCTTTCTAAACTCTAACAAGGGACTATACCCGAAGAATTTCTTCCCAAATGAATGGATGGACAATTCTAATATTTTCACACTAAATAAAAGGATATTTTCTCTCGACCAATTATTCTTCTCTATTCGAAATCCTAGGCCATTTTTCTTCAAGTTTTTGCATCATCTGAATGTTGACATAGTGTCATAGTGAAGATCTTGCCTTGTGTCATCATCATCTCTAGTATGGTAGTGCCCTCGCTCTATCTTTGTTGAGGCTTTCATTTTGGCCTAGTGGTCTGAATCGACAAGATTTTTGTTTGTTTGGCGAGAATCTCCCTCTTTCCCCGACAGGTTATTTTTTGAATTTGGTCTGATCAATTACTTTTAAACACTATTAAAATCTCCATCGAAGCTAGGGACCGTCGAGCCTCCATGTAGATGGATCGTGCTACTTATTCTTTTGAAGGTTGTTCTTCTTTTGGTTAAAAGGAAGACGAGAATTTTTTCTCCTCTTTTGGATTGCATAATACTTGTTTAAGTATCCTTATATGTTAATTGCTCCATGTTGCTGCGAATCCAGCCGATTTTTTTGATGTTTGTAGTGGCTCCACTAGCCGTGAAACTATTGAGTTACTCTTAAAACTTCAAGTTCTTTTTTTTGATTAACTACTCTGACATACCCGACTTTCCCCTAGTTGATGACCTATTTCTCAGTTCCAATTTCGAGGGCTGAAGAAAGAGCATAATTGTGTCCCTGGTATCTAGAAATACAATTTCTTTTATCAATAGTAATCCACCCAAATTCTTTACCAATTCCGCTGAATAAGGGAAATGGGATAGATGTAACAATACCTTTATTTTTTGGTTAACTAGTTTTCGGTCCTTCGATATTACTGGAGTTTTTAGTATTCTGGCATAACTAAACAAGGATATGAGATTATAGGTGGCGGGGGAAAGTCAATCCATCCTCTTACTTTAACTACGAACCTGCTTCATTCACTATCGGCTATATTATTCCTTCTCAGTCCTATCCCCTTAGAAGCACTATCCTTAAAGGTTGAACTCTGAACTAGAAAGAGTAGCTCTAGTTTTAAAATACTTCTAGATATCTGGTCAATGGATTAATAAGTACCATAAATTACATGGGTTCCCACTTCACTTCAAGTTCATCAAGGGTTGATAGCATGCCGCAATTTCTGAACCACCTATACATGTGCTAATCTAACAATCCTCTTCCCAGTCTAACTCCCGCATTTAGTTTTGGGATTCACCAAGGAGAAACACACTTAGTAACACATTCATATGTCAATCCTTTCTCTCGGCCAAGTCTTATAGCATCTCTCAATTTGGTTGGTAATAACTAGTTGTGTAGAAGTGTGTTGCAGTGCTTCGTTGTGAAGTAGAGTTGCTAAACATAATTGGATTTTTGAATTCTAGAGCTATACATAATATGACTACATACATAGATCTTCTTTCAAAATTTTTTAGCTTCACGTGATCCCTTATATTACCACCCTTCCTAGTAGTTGCAATGTAACGGTCACTACTATAAGCTCTCTCGCTTTCCTTTCATTTGCCGTGCATCATGTGTTTTTTACCCATAATCACCAATGCGATAGTGACTCAACTTCTCAACTAGATTTCCAACTATATGATCTGATTTAATTAACATCACTTTTTATGTACTCTACAAGCGCCCTGAGAGTGGGCAAATTTCTCCTTTACTACAGACTTCTAATGTCTTCAACTTTGTTTAAGCTTGTTGATTCCAAATGATGCTCTTAGTTGTGCTGCCTTACTATCTATTTTCATCTGGTAACTCTCCTTGTGAATCTAACTTTATTCCATATGGCATCAAGGGTCGGGGTATGTTCCTTCTGTTAGGATAAAAAGATATTGCTCGCACTCCTTGTGAGATTTTCTCCTAAACAATCATCCATCTGCTTTGCTTGTCCATGTGAGTAGATAACTCAGGTTACTCTTCTCTGATAAGTGCATCAAGACTTCTCACCCTTTCATAATTATTCATATGGTCACTTCGAGGCCTTATTCTACACTAACTTGTAATGCTTTTAAGTACTTTCTCGACATTGTTGACGATTTTCTAGGGCTACGAGGGCTTGTTTCATGGGTTCTAAAAGTAATGATTCTCCTTAAAGTTCAAGCTTAAATTTCCATGATTTCAAACCAAAGTGTGTCTCCTTTTCAAAAGTCTTAAATGGGTTGGACCTGATGAGGTTATGTGGCTTCCTGCTCACTCGGCTCCTAGGAGTATTGACAACGTCATTGTCATGTATGGGAATTTTGCTACCTCTGCAATTCCACCGCCTTAGGAAGGGGTTAGATTGTTCGAATTATGATAATTTCATAAGTAGATGACTTCTTTTACATCCTCATGCGCTTGCGGCATAAAGTCCTTGTGTCGCTTATTGTTAGGAGTGAAATCACATTACTCCCTGCACCTTTGTGTGCAGATCCAGGTACCTGACGATCTCACTAGTTGATTTCTGGATGTGCTTGGAGTTGTTCGAGGATCGAGGTAGCTGCTCAGCGTCCCCAACTCACTTTCTTTCTTTTCCTCAGTTCATAGTTTTTGTCTTTTGTACTCCAGGCTTTGTAGTAGCAAGTCACCTTGTTGTACATTGTATTTACAGTTCTAGATGCTCATGACAGTTGACTCCAGGTTTTGGGGAAATGTATAATTTCTTCATCTCATTCTGCTATTTTAAAATCTGCTAATATTTGGGAAATTATGAAATATATTGATAATCTGAAATGGTTGGCTAGCCTAGTTCCATGATAGGCGCCATCACGCCCGGCTTAGAAATGGGGTTCGTGACACATTGACAATAGACTCTGTAATATTGTCCTTTTTTTATCTATCATGGTCATCCATGTATCACACCTTACTCATATGCATCATTAACTCTCTTCTTATTTTCCGCTAATATATATGTCTATCACTTTATTTCAAAAACTTCAACAAGACATTATTTTGCTTTTAGATCCCCTTGCTTCATCCACTGGCTCTTCGGGTTGCCTAACATGCTCTCTCTACTAGGGACGGGAGCCACACTAAGGTAATATTTATCCATTCCAGGATTCCAGTGCCTGTCTTTGTAAAATATTTTTTTTGATCATTCTAGTATTCATATCTAGCACCATCTGGGTGTCTCACAAGGAGATTTTGTTATCACATTTACAATATCCTTTGGAAATGTCGACTAACGCAAACAATCCAACCATCATTTTGGGTTACTCTAAGCGCAACTAGTTCCTGATATCCCGTCCTTCTCTTTAACTATACCTGTTAGCTCCCATGGAGCATAACTAAGATGGGTGTGGCTAATTGTACATACCTCTGTTACAATTGAAGGTAACTTAAAATGCTTATATTTCTCTACTTGAATTGTAAATACTGTTAATCTTCATTAACTAGGTACCTCGTATCCTTCTTCACCTTACTTTTTTTACTTGCTGAAACTTGTGTCTACCTTCCAATTCTCTTATTCCTTTTTACTGTAAGAGTGGATAGACATTCTTGCCTTAGGGATCCTTATCAAGAAACTTACACATCTTAGTACACACATGATTTGTTGAATACCTCATATTTATCCATCATAAGCATGATGCAAAAATCGAGTTCTTCTGACTCAACTCTTCCACAACTATATATCTTATCAACCGTCTTTCTGGACGTAGGCATCGTCGTATTATGAATAAGATAGAGATTTAGGAAATTGAGTTCTTACAACTGAGCTCTACCACACGATCTAGAGTAAGAAGAAAGAGTGACAGTCCTAAATGCCCTGTAGCATCCTGCTTATAAGTGTGGTGTACAACACACCCATAAACAAGACTCTACTAGCCACGACTTGCAGACTCCCTAGGACAGAACTGCTATAATACCACTTTTATCACGCCCCGAACCTACCCATAATCTATATACATATATACACAAGATGTACACAAAACTCTAGACTCGGCAATTCCGAAGGACGTGGAGCTTACCGATAAAGCTGAACTCAGGCAACACCTACTGAGGAGATGTATCCGTCTGAATCTGCACACATGAAATGCAGCGTCCCTAGAAAAAGGGACGTTAGTACAAAATAACGTACTGAGTATGCAAGGCAATAAAATAACTGAAAGCTAAAACTTAACTGATAATATAATAACTGAAAGTAACTGGGAGTCAAAGATGATCTAGAGATATACTTACCTGCTGATACTGACTCAACTCTCTCAATATAGTAAACAAAATAGATGTCCGACCCTATATGGCTCGGAACGTGTAACTGCTCCACCGTAGTAAGCTCGCTCATAGGCGCTCGACCATACTAGGCTCTATATCTCGGCATAGGCGCTCGGCCACAGTAGGCTCAGTATATAACTTACCATCTGATCAGAGGTTGCCTAATAAGAGCCTGCCCATCGATTATAGCTCGGTGATGGGGAAAATACTGTAATACTATAAATATATAGAACCTTCCGCTCTCTTGACTGGAAGAAGACAATACTCAATTGAATATGAAGTCCCGATAAGGGAAAATACTGTAACTTATGAGACTAGGATAATGTTTTTATTTTCGGGAGTATGAACTTCTTTTTATGCCTCGTTATCAAACACAAATAGTTACGAGATCATGCCAAAATGAAGGAAGGGATTAACCTTAACATACCCCGGGTAGGGAAAAATCCGTTTGATGTTCTTGAGAAAGATTGCACCGTACTTCCTTAAATTTGCAAAATCTCATGTTGCATTGAATTGTTTAATATCTTACGTACTTATGTGATATATGCAGATGCATATTTGAATTACTCACGTTACTTTTGTTACTTCATCATGACTCTTAATGTTTGAGATGTCTTATATATGGATGTGGGACCCACTTATAAGGCTTACTTTAGCCACTTAAAAATCTCTTAAAATTCCACCTTTCACATAAGTTTAAGAGTCATAAAATTGGCTTTAACTTGCTGCCAAGTCTTCATAAACCCACGTGAAGGTTGTCCCCCTAGAATTATCCAAAATCTTCACCTAAATAATTATCCACAAAATCCAATTTACGAGTTAATTTCCCACATAAAAATCCATAATTATCCAAAATTCTACATAATTAAGAATTATCTTAAATTACTTAAAATACTACTCATTTTTAGCACATCTTATATACCTTACTGTCATTTCCATGTGGTACCTTGTATGGCATTAGTCCATAAATACCGGGTATTATAGCTCAGACGTATTTTATCCCAATTTGTCAAACTTCAACGAAACTCATTTTCTTCGATTCGCTTACCCTCTCACCTTCACAAAATTTACTTACCATTTATTTGAAATAGCGTAATACCTATAATCCCAAAATAATCTCATTCCCGAACTTATGTCGATTAACTTACGATGAAACTTTAACGTACAAAAATACGGAATGTACATCTCATTTATGAGCTTTCATCAATTTATTTATGGTGTACTTTCACGTACGAAAACATGGGTGTAACAATAAACAACAAGAATCTCAACGAGGTACCACCTCATGTATAATGAAATCAAAAGCGAGGTATCGCCTCGTATAATCAAGAATCACAACCGAGGTACCGCCTCGTATTCACATTTCTCAATTTAAATCACAATATTTCCTTATACCGCTGCGTGGCCGTATATTGGAACTAGGTTTCAAAATCGTTTTCCAGAAATAGCTACACGCACTTTAGCCCACCTTATGATGCCACGTGGCTTCACGTAGTTCCCATACAAGCAACACGTACATAAGTCCCACCTTATACCGCAACATGCACATAAACCCTAAGCCTTATACTGCCGCATGCTGACAATTTAGGCACCAAGCTATATACTCCACTATGTCCTTCTTCATCCTCCTCCACTAATAGTGCTGCCTCAAGTCCTGATACATCTTAGCGGCACCCAGATGAATGGAGTATCTCGAATTGTGGGCCTCCTGAAGAATCAACTCACACAAACCATCCACATTGGGCACACATAACTGGCCCTGCATCTGTAACACACCGTCATCCCCAATAGTAACCTCCTTGGTATCGCCGTGCTGGATTGTATCCCTGAGGACAAGCAAATGGGGGTCGTCATATTGATGCTCTTTGATATGGTCATTTAGAGAACACCGAGAAAACACGTAGTCAAGAACTCGACTGGGATCCGCTAAGGCCTGAACATCCAATGCTAATGGCCTCTCTGTTGCCGGTAGATATGCTAAACTACCCAAACCTTCCGCTTTTTGACTCAAGGCATAAACCACCACATAGGCCTTTTAGGGATGATATAGAATGGTGATATCATAATCCTTAAGCAACTCTAACCACCTCTGCTGCCGCAAGTTAAGATCTTTCTGTTGAATAGATGTTGTAGACTCCGGTGCCCGGTAAAGACCTCACAAGGAACACCGTATTAATAATGCCGCCAGATCTTCAATGCATGAACAATGGCTGACAACTCCAAGTCATGGACTGGGTAATTCTTCTCATAGGTCTTTAGCTATTGAGACGCATAGGCAATAACCCTACCATCTTGCATCAACACCGTGCTAAGGCCAACATGTGACACATCACAATACACAATATAAGACCCCGAGCCCTTAGGCAATACCAACACTAGGGCTGTAGTCAAAGCAGTCTTGAGCTTTTGAAAGATCGCCTCACACTTGTCGGACCATCTGAAAAGGAGAACCCTTCTGGGCCAATCTGGTCAAAGATGCATCAATAGATGAGAAACCCTCTACGAAACAACGATAATACCCGACCAAACCAAGAAAACTTTGAATCTCACTAGCTGAAGACAGTCTTGGCCAATCCTACACTACCTCAATATTCTTCGGATCTACCTTGATCCCCTTACTTGACACCACATGACCCAAAAACACCACTGAATCAAGCTGAAATTCACACTTTGAGAACTTTGCATATAACTTCTTCTCTCTTAAGGTCCAGAGCGCTATCCTCAAGTTCTGCTCATGATCTTCCCTACTGTGGGAGTACACCAAGATGTCGTCAATAAACACAATGAAGAATGAATCAAGATAAGGCTGGAATACACTGTTCATCAGGTGCATAAGTGATGCTGGGGCGTTTGTCAGCCCAAATAACATCACAAGGAACTCGTAGTGACCGTACTGAGTCCTAAAGGAAGTCTTTGGAATATTTGAATCCCAAATATTCAGCTGATGATAACCTGACTACAAATCAATCTTTGAGAACACTCTGGCATACTGTAGCTGATCAAATAAGTGATCAATGCATGACAATGGATATATGTTCTTCATTGTAACCTTTTTCAACTATTGAATATCAATACTCATATAGATCCATCCTTCTTCTTTACAAACAAGACCGGAGCACCCCATGGAGATACACTTGGCCGAATGAAACCCTTATCAAGCAACTCTTGCAACTGCTTCTTTAACTCCTTCAACTCCGCTGGGGTCATACAATATGGTGGAATAGAAGTGGGCTGAGTGCCCGACAAGAAGTCAATACCAAAATTGATATCCCTATCAGGTGGCATGCTTGGAAGATCCGCTGGAAATGCATCTGGGAAGTCTCTCACTGTTAGGACTCAGTCAAGAGTAGGAGTATCGGCACTGATATCTCTCAAAACGGCTAGATAAGCATCACACCCCTTCTCAACCATCCACTGAGCCTTTAGAAATGACAAAATCTTGCTAGGAACATAATCTAATGCACCCCTTCACCTAATTGTGGTAAACCTGGCATAGCTAACGTCAGAGTCTTGGACTGATAATCTAGAATATCATGATAGGGAGACAATCAGTCCATGCCCAAGATAACATCAAAGTCTATCATACTAAGTAACAACAGATCAACTCTGGTCTCAAAACCACCAATAACAACTAAACACGGCCGATACACATGGTCCACAATAATAGAATCTCCCATAGGTGTGGGACACATAAACAAGAGAACTCAAGGAATCACATGATATATCAAACTATAGAGCAAAGTAAGATGACACATATGAATAAGTGGATCCCGAATCAAATAAGACTGATGCATCTCTATGGAAAACTGGAAACATACCTGTAATGATTGAGTCTGAAGCAACCACCTCCGTACTACCCAGAAAAGTATAGAATATAGCATGGCCTCCCCATTTAGGGAGACCTCTACCCATCCGTCCCCCACGCCTAGCTGGCTGAGCGGGTGGAGCAGCAATCATGGTCGGAGATGTCTGCGGATCTAACTGGATCTATGTAGCCTGAGTAGTCTGGGAAGGTGCACCCCTCTAAAGTCTTAGGCAGTCTCTAACCATGTGGCGGGTATTTCCATACTAAAATAAAGCTCTCGGTGGGCGTGGTGGCCGGGACTAGATCAGGTCTGATTGGCTGGACTGACCGCTAAAGGAATCTCGTGCAGGAGGTGCACTAGAAAGTGGCTGAGCAAAGTGTTCAACCTAAGACCTCGAAACAACTGGAGCACCACTAGAAGATGGAAGTGCT
The DNA here is from genome assembly GCA_005239505.1 of Nicotiana paniculata. Taxonomy (NCBI): domain Eukaryota; kingdom Viridiplantae; phylum Streptophyta; class Magnoliopsida; order Solanales; family Solanaceae; genus Nicotiana; species Nicotiana paniculata. Next base: position 50,700 of record MDKI01179248.1, read on the forward strand.
TAATGAACTGGACGACTCACTTAGCCCCTACCATGACGGGCTGTAGTTGCAGCGTGATCACCTCTAAATCCTCTCATACCATGAGGCCTCTTGGCCAACCTATCATCTCTCTCACGGCCTCGCATACCCTCAACCTCTGAGCAATCTCTACCACCTGCTGATATGGGGTATCTTCTTCCAACTCTCTAGCCATGCTGAATATAATACCATAGTTGAGCCCTTCGATAAATCGACGGACTAGCTCTCTAATTGTGGAAAACAAGGCAGGTGCATGCCTGGATAGATTACTCAATCGAACAGCATACTCCGACGCCGTCGTAGTACCCTGGCACAGCTGCTCAAACTCCACACGCCATGCACCGCGAAGGGTCTAAGGAATAAACTCTCTAAAAAAAACTTAGAAAATCGATCCCATGTATGTGAAGCTGCCTCGGCTGGGCTACTCACCTCGCACGCTTGCCACCACTGATATGTCGCTCCCTTTAGCTGGAACATAGTAAAAGCCACCCTAGTCATCTCCACAATACCTATAGTGCGGAGGATACGATGGCACTCCTCAAGAAAACCATGTGCATCCTCTAAAGCCAAACCACTAAAAGTAGGAGGGTGGTACTTCTTGAACCTCTCGAGCCTAAGCTGCTCATCCTCAGATGCTGCTGCACTAACCACGGTCTCAGCCGGCGCAACAAGATGTACTAGTATAAACTATGGGGCCTGATCAACCTGGACCCACTGCTCTGAGGTACAAGCTGCAGGATTTTTTTCTCCTCCCACAACCTGAGATGTGGCTGGTGCAAGTGAGATCAACCCCGCGTGAGCTAAGGTACCGAACTTGCTCAGGAACCGTGCGAGGGTCTCCTGATGTTCTGGGGTGGCAATAGGTGCCTCGGGTGCTTGTCCCCCGATTGGAGCTACTGGTGGCTCCTCTGTCTCAGCTCGGGCAGGTGCTCTGGTTGCACCACGTGCTCCTCCTCAGCCTCTGCCCCGGCCCCGGCCTCTCACGACTCTAGCAGGGGCACGAGTGTTTGATCGTCGGATTCTGTTGTGCGTGTCCTCACCATCTGTGAGAGAATAGAAAGTCAAAGATTTAGTTTTTGAAATCAACCAATTCTCACGATAAAGAATCAAAGAAGTGATTTTTTCCTAACCTCTCAAAGAAATCAACCAATTTGCACGATAAGTTCCGTAGCCTCTTGAAGATAAGTACATACGTCTCCATACCGATCTGCTAGACTCTACTAAACATGCTTATGACTCATAACACCTATGAACCTAGAGCTCTGATACCAACTTGTCACGACCCCAATTTGCCTCTGTAGGATGTCGTGATGTCACCTAGTCTCTAATAATAGGTAAGACTAACAAATAATAATAATATGGCAAAAACAATTTATCAAAATACTAAAACAAGCAGAATACTGATATAACCTTCCAAATCAAAACATAATCTCAATAGTACGCTCCCTAAAATCGGCGGAATTGAGTCATAAGCTCTATAGAATAATTCTAGAATATCTAATACATCAATGTCTGAAATAAATACATCAGGAAGTAAAATAGGGAAGGTGACTCAGAGGCCTACAGACGTGGAGCAGGTATATCTTGAATTCTCCAAAACAACATCTACAAACAACCTCTAAAGACTGACATGAGTAGACATACTTGGATCTGCAAAAAAAATGTGCAGAAGCGTAGTATGAGTACACCACAACAGTACCCACTAAGTGTCAAGCCTAACATCAGTAGAGTAGTGATGAGGCCATGTCAAGACACCTACTAGGATATAAATAAATAACATAAAAATTAAATACATATATGTAATGGGAAGTGAAGAAATAACTGATACTAAACAAGATAATGGCATGAACTAGTACCGAAAATCAACAGTGGAAATAACATAAAAGAAGAAACTAATGTGGCTACAATGATCATGTACGAAAAACAACTACTAGAACAAGAAGAATGAAACAACAAGATATATTCCCACAAAAATACTTTGAAACATGATATAAACAACAAGAATCACAACGAGGTACTACCTCATATAATTAAGAATCGCAATCGAGGTACCGCCTCGTATTCACATTTCTCAACTTCAATCACAATCTTTCCTTATACCGCCGCGTGAACCTTACATTTGAAATAGGTTTGAAAAAGTTTTCCCAAAATATCTACACATATGTTAGCCCACCTTATGACGCCGTGTGGCTTCACGTAGTTCCCCTACAAGCAACACGCACATAAGTCCCACCTTATACCGCTGCATCCATATTAACCCCAAGTCTTATACCGCCGCATGCGCGTCAGTATCATATCATAATAACAATTCGCACCACAAGTGCCCATCTATTCAGCTTGCCAACAACAACAATACCAATGTTTCCACAACAACAGCCTATGGCCCCACCACAACATATACAAGATTACCAACAATAACAATGAATGTAAAATTCTCAATAAGATAGACGTTAACGACTTTCACAACTTCAACACCAATTAACTCAACAATGAGAGAAATAATGTATAACCACGATAATAGATAAGACTAACTCACAATAAAATAGATAAAATTTAGCAATGAATTTCAAATAAATGAAATCAACAAGGAAAGGGATAACATGAACAATTACTTTAAGTAAATGATAATCAATAAGGATAGAGATAACACGATAAACAACTTCAAATATTGATAATTAACAATGAAAAGATAGCATATAATAATAAAAGAGGCAACAAGTTCAACTAAAGCATGAGTGAAAATGATCGATTAGGAGGTAGAACAAGTATTAACGAAATCATTTAAGGCATGTAAGGATAGACTAATACAAGTACAAATAGATTGATTAAGAGAACTAGAACATATTATCACATTCAATTAAAACACGGAAATAATCTAAGTAGCCTACCGGTGAAATGCCACGTACAAACCGTGTACCTACTCGTCACCTTGTGTACACGAACTTCACTTAGTACAATTAAATCAAACAATAACAATCCTAAGGGATAGTTCCCTCACGCTAAGTTAGGCAAGACACTTACCTCAACTAGGCCAATTCAATACTCGAAAATAGCTTTTCCCTTAAAATCCATCTCCACACGGATCAAATCTAACCAAAATCAACTCAATATCGTCAAACAATGCAAGGAAATTCAATTGCAATAGATAAAGTTAAGATCTTTACACTTTTCTCAAATAATCAAAAAAGGGCAACCCGGGGCCCGCCCGATCAAAATCAGGGTCCAATAGTAGATTTCGTCTACCCTTGACTTCACGAGTTCATATATGTGATTAGTTTCAAAATCGAGTCCAATTCGATTCTCTAAACTCAATTTCCTATTTTTCAAAAAAATGACAAATTTTCACTTTGATTCACATGATTTTGATCTTAAAGTCTACGATATGTTGATGGAATATGATTAGAAATAGATTAAAATTAGTTACCCAAGGTTTGTAGGCTGAAAATTCTCTCTCCATATCGCCTCCTACCGAGTCTAGGGTTCAAAAATGAGACAATGAGGGACAAAATCCCGACTTTCAGCTCTTATGCTCAGCTGTAGTTGTCAGAGTTGCAATATGGGTTCGCAATTTCCAACCCTTGCAATTGAAAAGAAAATCTCGCAATTGTGGCACTGAAGGCCTAAGAATCCCGTTTGCAAATGCGAAAATGGGTTCGCGATTGCGGACCCTACTACCCTCGCAATTGCGACAAAAACCATCGGAAATGAGAACCTAGCCCAGCCCTGCAATTTTTCGCAAATGCGGCCAAGGCATCACATTTGTGATACATGAAAGTCCCTGTTACAATCACAAATGCGACTCTGGTGTTCGCAACTGCGACACCAGAGGGCACGAGACACCAAATTTCCATTTTAAGTCCAAACACCTTCAAAAACATGCACGGAACTCATCCGAGCCCTCGAGACTCCAAACCAAACATCCACACAAGTCTAAAAATATCATACAAACTCGCTCGTGCGATCAAAACACAAAAGTATATCTAAAACTACGAATTGAACTCTAAAATGCATGAAATTCAAGGAAATTTTCAAGAACTTCTAGAATCACAATTAAGCGTCTGCATCCTATCAAACCAACTCCAAATGCCATCAGATTTTGCAGAAAAGTTCCAAAAACCATAACAGACCTATTCCAAGTCCCAAAATAAAATTTCGAGCTCGATATCTAAACGCCAACCTACGGTCAAACCTTTCAATTTGAAATTGCCAAATTCCGGCAAGTCAACATAAATCAACTTACGGACTTCCAAAATCTTTTCCGGGCATATGCGCAAGTCTGAAATCACGATAAGATTCTATAGGAGCCATAAAAACACAGTTCCGGGGTCGTTTTCACAAAAGCCAATTTTGGTCAACATTTTCAAATCTAAACTTCTATGTCAAGAATTGAGGGTTCAAATCAACCCGAAAACTTCCCAGAATGAAACTAACCAACCCCTCAAGTCATAAAATTGTAAACACACAAGTGTGAATCATAAAAAGGGTTAACATGGAGCAATTACATAAAATGGCCGATCATGTCATTACAATGCCTTACTATTTTGAATTGGTTATCACATTTCTACTTTAATTGGGTTCTCAAATTTTACCCATCACCCTATTGCTGTTTGCTTTACTTAAAATTGTTATCACATTTTATTTCTAACAAATTCTATATTTAACTCATTAATTTAGCTGAGGTTTTATTTTGTTTAAATATGATATTTTTACTTTATCTTATTACTTTCTAAACTAAACACATCTACTGTTACACCCCATATTTTGTACGCGAAAGTACGTCGTAACTCAATTGATGTAAGCTCAGAAATGAGATCGTCTTTGAAAGTCTATAAAGTGATTTAATGTTGTTACACCACGTACTACAGACGTCACTGTCAATATAGGATTATCTAATGTAAACTCAAAAAGGACGAAATCCTTCTACAAGAATAAGAAAGGTTTACTGAAGTCTTAACTAAGTTAAGATAAATGTGAGACTTGTTAATAACAATTTAAAAGAGTTTAAAGTCATTATATGACTATATATGATGCTTGTATATGAAGTATAAAGTTTGGAAACAATCGGATTTATGTTGTGAAAAAACCGACTAAGGATTTGCCTTGTAATGAAGTGTTTTGAGGATTACATTTCATGTGTTATATGAGGTATTTTTGGGACATATCATATACCAAAATGAAGGTGTTGGAACCTAGTTTCCAATGGTCCAAACCATTTATTCATACGATATTGGGATAGAGAAATATGAATTTTTAAAATAGGGTCACCAAGTCACATTGCCGCACTTAGGAGAAACTGGCAGGTTTATAGGCCAGGTTGCGAGGCCTTTTTCTCCCAATCTATTGAGATTTACATGGATATATATATATATGTAATTAAATACCTATGTTTCTAGTTTCCAACTGTGTAAACTGTTTGTCAATACGATATCAGAGTAGAGAGATACAAGCGTCCGAAGTTGCACCGCTCAATCTGCCAAGCAGGTAGCTTACCCACCTTCTTGGAGAATTGAGGCGGTGGGCTTATAAATTATATTCTACCTTGTATATCTCTTCATTATACATAGAAAAGTTACACTAGAACACTCTCAATGCTCTCTAAGAACTGGTCCAAGATCCCAAGAACCAAACCAAAGGGAAATCAACTCAAATTATCATCAAAGGTGTTAAAGACTACAAGATAATGATTCTATAATGTTGTGGTGTGATTAAGGGCTATTGTGAGCTAAGTTGAGATAGGGTTTCGAGTTGTAGCTTTTGTCCAAGGTATGTATAACATCTTCTTGATTGTTCCTAAGGCTAATTTTGTGTTGGTTGTGTTGTTTGAGTGAAAAACCATAAGATAGCACTAGAAAGAACATGGGATATAGTTGTCTTTTTGGTTGGGCTGTTTTGTGACTAAATATATGGTTTGTGGTGGCTGGAAATTATGAAATATAATTTGATAATGTTGTGTCTGATGTTTTTAAGATTTTCTAGGTGTTAATTAAGTTGATTGTAGAAGAAAAGATGAAAAACAAGTGATTGACGGTAAAAAATTAAGGTGCTAGATGTATGGGGCTGTTTTGCAAGGAATTTTGTGGATGTTTAAAATTAGAAATAATATGGTACATATAAGTATGATATTGTGAAGGTTATAAAATAATTTATGGAATAAGAGTTGGATTCAATTTATATCTTGTTATGAGTAAAAACGAGTTTGCCGCTCAATAAGATTGTTAAGATAATCGGAGAAACTCATATTGGATTATATTGTTGTTGTTGCTATTGTTGGTTATAGTTTTTGTTTTAGGCTGTTGATGACCCTTAGTGGTCTCTGGGATGTATTAAAAATAGGGGAGTTGCTGCCTGATTTTTCTTAAGCCATACGACTAGCCAACTATGATGGTATGACATTATATGTTAACGACAATATCATTTCACTTGTTGTATATGCAAGAAGTTGTGTTGAGCTTGGTTGAGTAGTAAGGAAGAGATCGTACAGGTATGTTAAGACTAAAACTTTCCTTCATTTTGGCATGATCCCGTAACTACATGAGTTTGATAACGAGGCATAAAGAGAAGTTCGTATTCCTGAACTTATGTACATTATCCTAGTCTCATAAGTTACAGTATTCTCCTTTATCGGGACTTCATATTCAGTTTAGTTTTGTCTTATTTCAGCCAAGAGAGCAGAGAGTCTATATGTATATGATATTATAGTATTTTTACCACCATCGAGCTATAATCGATGGGTAGGCCCCGATTGGGAAACCTCTGATGTCAAGCCCAGTCCCAGTGACCCATTGGTCGTCTAACTCTGTGCTAGCAGCCGCAGTAATACAAAGGATACAAGCGTTATCTGGAATGATTGGGCGTAAAGCATCTGTAAATAGGTTTTTAAATCCGCTAATTGACCGAAGTGAGAAGCAAAAATATTCTGATAAAGACGTTCCTCAGTAATATCATCATGACTCTCGAAGTCATGTGCGGTAGCAATACCATACCAAATACGACGAGTAGTGGGGTCCTAAGATAAGCCTTGGATAAACCTTGGAAATCGTAATGCCATAATGCTTTTCAAATCCTCATAAGTTTTTTACCGATTCATTCTTCCATGAATTGCTGAAAGTGAAAAGAAATTCATCAAAATTTAATCGAAACATATAAGTGAAAATGAAATGACTCTTCAAATAAATCAAATTAACGAGTTTTTGTCTCTCGAATGTCCAACTGATTAATTAATTCTTTGGAACCCCCAGAATTTGTATTCAAGATGAGCCTACAGGAGTGCCAATCAACCGAGCCTTCAGGTTTGAGAATAAGGTGGGATTCCTGGATCTAGTGGCCGGTGAATCATTGATCAAAGAGCAGATGTTCGGGGGTAGTTATTGTCCGTTGGCCTATATGGTAGAATCAGTCGGGGGACCTGAGAGGCAGTGGTTTACCCTGCGGAGGGAGAGAAAGGGATTCGAACCCTCGATAATTCTTTGTTAAAACTATACCGGTTTTCAAGACCGGGGCTATCAACCGCTCAGCCATTTCTCCAAAAGATTATTTTTATTTTATTCCTCCGAATAGAACATGGCCATAGGGCGATCAGATGGTAAGTTATATACCGATCCTACTATGGCCGAGCGCCTATGAGGGAGCCCAGAATGGCCGAGATACAGAGCCTAGTATGGCCGAGTGCCTATGAAAAAGCCTACTATGGCATAGAATTTACATATACCGAGCCTTATAAAGGGGAACATATATTTTCATTACTATATTGAGAGTTTTGAGTCAGTATCAATAGGTAAGGATATCTTCAGATTATCTTTTACTCCCAATTACTTTCAGTTATTATATTATCAATTCAGTTTCAACTTTCAGTTATTCTATTGCCTTACATACTCGGTACATTGTTTCGTACTGACATCCCTTTTGCCGGGGATGCTGCATTTCATGCCTGTAGGCCCTGATAGACAATTGGACAACCGTCCCAGCCGATAGATTCAAACATCAGCTTGGTTGGTAAGCTACACTTTCTCGGAGATACCAGGTCTAGAACTTGGAGTCCATTTTATATATACAAGTGTGATGGGTAGGTCGAGGCCCTGTCCCGACCATGATAAAGTTCAATTATCTCTAGAGGCTTGTAGATGAGTCCTGTATATTATGTATATCAGTAGATTTTCACGGCGGCTTCGTCAACATGCACATTTATATATATCACAGCTTTTGGGTATGTTTATCCCTCATATGAGAGAGACGTTATTTTCAGGTAATTAAGAAAATGGCCTCATCGGCCTAAGTTGAGGGTTACCCCTCCAGAGTTCACAATTACAGAGTGGTACGCTCTGGCCGAGTATGGCACCGGATGCCCGTCGCGACCCCTCGGTTTGGGTCATGACAAAGGTGGTATCAGAGCAGTTCTTTCCTAGGGAGTCTACAAGTCATGTCTAGTAGAGTCTTTTTTATGGTTGTGTTGTGCACCACACTTATAAGTAGGAGGTTACAGGGCATTTAGGAATGTCACTCTTTCTTCTTACTCTAGATCGTGTGGTAGAGCTCAGTTGTAAGAATTCAAACTGCTAAATTCTATTTTATTTGTAATACAACGATACCTACATCCATAAAGACAGTTGGTAAGAGATTGAATGTGGTTGTGGAAGAGTTGAGTCCGAGGAACTCGATTTTGCATCATGCTTATGGTGATTAAATGTGAGGTATTCAGCAGATCATGGGTGTACTAAGATGTGTAATGTCACAACCCAAAACCAACCCGGTCGTGATGGCGCCCATCGTTGAACTAGGTAAGCTGACACAATCCCAAACTACTCGACTTTTCATTAAAAATTAGATAATAGCCTTTATCAAACTGAAGTTTGCGTAAAAGAGATAAACTCAAAACCAAAATGCAAAATAAAAGCCCAACATCAGGTGTCACTAAGTCATGAGCCAATAGTACAACTGTTCTGAAATATAGTAAGACATCATAGTCTGAGAATAGCCAAAATATACTAAAAGGGAGATAAGGAAGGAGAAAGGCAGGACTGCGATCCGATGAATGTCCGTGACTGGAATAGTCAACAGCCGCTACCGTGGCTTAAGATACATGAATCTGCACACAAGGTGCAGGGGGTAACGTGATTACACCAACTTAGTAAGTAACAAGTCCAAACTGTGAACTGATAGGTAGTGACGGACTAAACCTCAACAAATAACGAAAACCAAACTGTACAGTAAAGTAGACATGCTTTACATTCAGGTATTCAGCTCAGGAAGTAATGTAAATGAAAATCTGAACGATGTAAAGTAATAAGATCCGCATATCTCTAAGTGCCAATGCACAGAATGCATGAAAGTGTACCATGTACTCCCACTCTCATGTGCTCAACCACTCGGTACCGCATATGGCCATCTGGCCCAGGGAAATCCATCCCGCAACATACTCGATGCTGACTATATTGTAACTCGGTACCGAGGAAAAAGGGTAATCCAACCCTGCGGAGAAACCCACCTCCAGGTATCAATACTTCGGACAAATCCATGTCCAGGGAAATCCATCCCTCAATAATATCATCTACGCTCACTGGGGTGTGTTACAGACTCCGGAGGGGCTCCTAAAGCCCAAGCACTATCATAATCATCAACATAACCACTACGACGTGCAGCCCGATCCTATATCTATCACTCAACATCAGGTTCCCGAACTCATCAGTCATCACTCTCCAGTCTCACACACACACGGGCTCACAATGCCATGAAACTAGCCCGAAACAATGATATGAGGTGCCAAATAATAATATCTGAGACTGAGACATGATGTGATAATCATGAATAAGACTGAGTACAGAATATCAATGAGACTAATGAGATGACAACAAGAAACGACCACTCGGGTCTCAACAGTATCGGCGTGAAGCCCTAACAGGATAACTAGCATGATTTACAGCACATTTACTTAATCACATGATAGAAACACAGATATCAACAGGAAAGAATCACTAAGCGGTGCCATGGAATGAACTAGGCCACAATTCTCACGGTGCACGCCTGCCACTTGGCATGCGCGTCACCTCAATACTAATCACATAACACATAACTCGAGGTTTCGAACCCTCAAAATCAAGTTTGGAAGCGTTACTAACCTCAATCAAGCCAAAATCTTACTCTGCGACGCCCTTGCCGCTCGACTCGGCCTCCAAATGCTTCGAATCTATCCAACAAAAATATCAAATTAGACCATATGAAAAATATCAAATTAGACCAAAAATCCCGAATTCGGTTCAAACCCTGCCCACATTTCGAAATACAACAAAAATTACAAAATTAGAAAACCCATTCACTCACGAGTCCAACCATATCAAATTTATCAAAATTTGACTTCGCATCGACATTTGATTTCCAAAAATCCATTTTATGAAGTTTCCCCAATTATCCCCAAATTTCCACCTCAAGGTACTAATAAAATGATGAAATTAGTGTTATATCCATGTATATTAACCAAATCCAAGTTAGAATCACTTACCCTGATGTATTTCTTGAAAAACCTTCAAAAAATTGCGACAAACCGAGCTCCTTAGGTCCAAATTATGAAATACAGCCCTAATTCCCGTATTTATAGTGCACCCTCTGAGCCTTCATCGCGGTCCGCATAATTCAACCGCGCCACGAACTCCTCACCACGGTCCGCATAAATCCTTCCGCGGACCCTGAACCATACCTTCCGTAGTTCGCACAATCCACCGCGACCGCCTTCTCTCTTTCGCGGCTCGCAAAATATCCACCGCGGCCACATAATGCCTCCGCAGTCCGCACCAATTTTGTGCGGTCTGCAATCCCTACACCAGAAACCCAACACCGGCAACATTAGCAGCTTTTTCAACAACCAAACCCATCCGCTAACTATCCGAACACCCCCGAGGCCCTTGGGACCACAACCAAACATACCAACATATGACAAAACATAATTCAAATTTAGTCAAACCTACGAATCACCCAAAATAAACCAAAACACCATCCGAGATCGTTTAACCATCCGAGATCGTCAAACCTACGAATCACCCCAATCCGAGATCGTTTACTCATAAGTCAACATCTGGTTGACTTTTCCAACTTAAACTTATAAATAAGAGACTAAGTGTCTCATTCCACTCCAAAACCACTCCAGACCCGAACCAACCAACCCGATGAAACATAATAAAGCTGAACAACCCCTAAATAAGTAGAAATAGGGAAAACGAGACTATAACTCTCAGAACGACCGGCCGGGTCGTTACATCCTCCCCTCCTTAAATAAATGTTCGTCCTCGAACGAGTCTAGAAACATACCTGGAGCGTCAAATATGTGTGGGTATCTGCTCCGCATCTCCCGCTTAGTCTCTCAGGTTGCCTCCTCTACAAGCTACCCTTTCCATTGCACCTTTACCGAAGTTATGTCCTTTGACCTCAACTTTCAAACCTGCTGATCCAAAATAGGTACCGACTCCACATCATAAGTCATATCACCCTCCAACTGAACCATACTGAATTCCAAAACATGGGACGGATCTCCAATATACTTTTAGAGCATGGAAACATGAAACACTGGATGCACACTCGACAAGATGGGTGACAAAGCAAGCTCATAAGTCTCCTCTTCTATCCTCTGAAGCACCTCAAAAGGTCCAATAAATCGGGGGCTCAACTTTCCCCTCTTCCCCAACCTCATAACACCCTTCATAGGTGTTACCTTCAGCAAAACCTTCTCCAAAACCATGAAAGATACATCACAAACCTTCCTACTTCATAGCTCTTCTGCCTAGACTGCGCCGTGCGAAGCCACTCCTGAATCAATTTCACCTTATCTAAAGCATTCTGCAACAAGTCTGTACCCAAGAGTCTAGCCTCACCCAGTTCAAACCAACCAACCGGAGATCTATACCTCCTCCCATATAAAGCCTATTACAGAGCCATCTGAATACTCGACTGATAACTATTATTATATGCAAACTTCACGAGTGGCAGAAACTGGTCCCATGAATTCCAAAGTCAATAACACAAGTGTGCAACATGTCCTCCAAAATCTGAATAGTGCGCTCAGAATGCCCATCCTTCGGAGGGTGAAAAACTGTGCCCAACTCAACCTGAGAACCCAACTCCCGCTACACGGCCCTCCAGAACTGTAATGTGAACTGAGTACCTCTATCAGAAATGACGGAAACTAGGACGCCATGCAGACGAACAATCTCTCGAATATAAATCTCAGCTAATCGCTCCGAAGTGTAAGTAGTACCAACAGGAATGAAGTGCGCGGACTTGGTATGCCGATCCATAATAACCCAAATAGCATAGAACTTCCTCGAAGTCCGTGGGAGTCCAACCACAAAGTCCATGGTGATCCGCTCCTACTTCCACTTCGGAATATCTAATTTCTGAAGAAAACCACCCGATCTCTGATACTCATACTTAACCTGCTGACAGTTGAGACACCGAGCTACAAATCTGACTATATCCTTCTTCATCCGCCTCCACCAATAGTGCTGTCTCAAATCTTGGTACATCTTTGCGGTACCCGGATGGATGGAATACCGCGAGCTGTGGGCCTCCTCAAGAATCAACTCCCGAAGCTCATCTACATTAGGTACACATATCTGACCCTGCATCCTTATCACACCATCATCACCAATAGTCACATCCCTAGCATCACCTCGCCGGACCCTGTCCTGAAGAACGAGCAAGTGTGAGTCATCATACTGGTGCTCCCTGATACAGTCATAAAGAGAAGACCTGGAGACCATACAAGCCAATACACGACTAGGGTACGAAATATCCAATATCACAAGCTGGCCCGCTAAGGCCTGAACCTTCAATGCTAAAGGTCTCTCTGCTGCTGGAAGATGTGCTAAACTCCCCAAACTCTCTGCCCGGCGACTCAAGGCATTGGCAACCACATTGGCCTTCTCCAGATGGTATAGAATAGTGATATTATAGTCCTTGAGAAGCTCCAACCATCTTCGCTTATGCAAATTAAGATCCTTCTGCTTGAACAGATGCTGCAGACTCTGGTGATCAGTATAAATCTCACAATGAACCCTATACAAATAATTACACCAAATCTTTAAGGCGTGAACAATGACTGCTAACTCAAGATCATGCACCTGATAATTCTTCTCATGGATCTTCAACTGGCGCGAGGCGTAGGCAATCACCCTAGCCACCTGCATCAAACCACAACCAATGTCTGTCCTCGAGGCATCACAATACACGCTATAAGAACCTGATGCATATGGCAGAACTAACAGTGGAGCTGTGGTCAAAGCTGTCTTGAGCTTTTGAAAAGCTCTCCTCACACTCCTCCGACCACCTGAATGGAGCACCCTTTTGGGTCAATTTGGTCAAGGGCAAAGCAATAGATGAAAATCCCTCCACAAAGCGACGGTAATATCCCGCCAAACCAAGGAAGCTCCTAATCTCTATAGCTGAGGATGGTCTAGGCCAACTCTACACCCTCTCTATCTTCTTCGGATCCACCTGAATACCCTCACTGGACACTATGTGTCCCAAGAATGCTACTAAACTGAGCCAAAACTCACACTTGGAGAACTTTTCATAAAGCTTGTCCTCCCTCAATCTCTGTAATATAATCCTCAAATGCTGAGCGTGATCCTCCTGGCTACGAGAGTACACACCAGGATGTCATCAATGAACACAATAATGAAAGAGTTCACATGTGGCCGGAATACACTATTCATCAAATGCATAAACGCTGCTGGGGCGTTTGTCAGCCCAAAAGACATCACCAAGAACTCATAATGGCCATAACGGGTCTTGAAAGCAGTCTTAGGAATATCCGAATCCCTAATCTTTAGCTAATGATACCTGGACCTCAAGTCAATCTTAGAGAACACCCTCGCTCCCTGAAGCTGGTAAAACAAATCATCGGTATGAGGTAAAGGATACTTGCTCTTGACTGTGACCTTGTTGAAGTGCCTGTAATCAATGCACATTCTCATGGAACCATCCTTCTTCTTCATAATTAGAATCGGCGGACCCCAAGGTGACACACTAGTCCGAATAAACCCCTTATCTAGGAGTTCCTGAAGCCGTTTTTTGAATTCCTTCAACTCCATTGGTGCCATATGATACGATGGAACAGAAATAGGCTGAGTGCCCGACACCAAATCAATACCAAAATTAATATTCCTGTCTGGCGGCATGCCCGATAGGTCTGCAGGAAACACATCCGAAAAATCACGGACCATTGGAACAGAATCAATAGTGGGAGTCTCTGCACTAACATCCCTCAAAAAAGCCAAATAAGATAGGCAACCTTTCTCAACCATACATTGAGCCTTCAGGTATGAAATCACCCTACTAGGCACATTATCTGCGGAACCGCTCCACTGAACCCACAGAAATCCCGGCATCATAATACACGGTATAAGAACCTGAAGCTGATGGCAGAACGAAACTGGAGATGTGGTCAAAGCAGTATTGAGCTTCTGAAATCTCTCCTCACACTCATCTGACCACCTGAATGGAGCACCCTTTTGGGTCAATTTGGTCAATGGTGAAGCAATAGATGAAAATCCCTCCACAAAGAGACGGTAATATCCCGTCAAACCAAGGAAGCTCCTAATATCTGTAGCTGAGGACGGTCTAGGCCAACTCTGCACCGCCTCTATCTTCTTCAGATCCACCTGAATACTCTCATTGGACACCACGTGCCCCAAGAAAGCTACCGAGCCAAGCCAAAACTCACACTTGGAGAACTTTGCATAAAGTTTCTCCTCCCTTAATCTCTGTAATACAATCCTCAAATGCTGAGCATGCTCCTCCTGACTACGAGAGTACACCAGGATGTCATCAGTGAACACAATAATGAAGGAGTCAAATTATGGCTGGAATACACTATTCATCAAATGCATAAACGCTTCTGGGGCATTGGTCAGCCCAAAATACATCACAAAACTCAAATGGCCATAACGGGTCCTAAGAGGTCTTAGGAATATCCGAATCCCGAATCTTCAACTGATGATACCTGGACCTCAAATCAATCTTAGAGAACACCCTCGTTCCCTGAAGCTGGTCAAACAAATCATTGATACGAGGCAAATGATACTTGTTCTTGACTGTGACCTTGTTCAACTGCATGTAATCAATGCACATTCTCATGGAACCATTCTTCTTCTTCACAAATAGAACCGGCGCACCCCAAGGTGACACACTAGGCCGAATAAACCCCTTATCTCGGAGTTCCTGAAGCCGTTCTTTCAATTCCTTCAAATCCGCTTGTGCCATACGATATGGTGGAATAGAAATAGGCTGAGTTCCCGACACCAAATCAATATTCCTGTCCGGAGGCATGCCCGACAGGTCTGCAGGAAACACATTCGAAAAATCACGGACCATTGGAACATAATCAATAGTGGGAGTCTCTGCACTAACATCCCTCAAAAAATCCAAATAAGATAGGCAACTTTTCTCAACCATACGCCGAGCCTTCTGGTATGAAATCACCCTACTAGGCACATAATCTATGGAATCGCTCCACTGAACCCTCAAAAATCCTGGCATCACTAAGGTCACGGTCTTAGCGTGACATTATAGAACAACATGACATGGAGATAACCAATCCATGCCCAATATCACATCAAAGTCAACCATATTGAGCAATAACAAATCCACTCGGGTCTCCAGACCCCTAATAGATACCACACATGACCGATATACACTGTCTACAACAATAGTGTCGCCCACAGGAGTAGACACATGAACAAATTTAACTAAAGACTCATGGGGCATATCCATAAAATGAGAAAAATATGATGAAACATATGAATATCTAGAACTAGGGTCAAATAAGACTGAGGCATCTCGGTGACAGACTGAAACAATACCTGTAATCATGGCATCTAAAGCCATAACATCTGGTTTGGCTGGGAGCGCATAGAAACGGGCCTGACCACCACTGAATCGGCCTCCCCCTCTCAGTCGACCTCTAGTTTCCTGACCCCCACTCATAGCTAGTTGGGCGGGTGGGGAAGTAACTGGTGCTGAAGACGAAGGATGAATCCTCTGCTGCGATGAACCTCTCATAAGGTGGGGACATAATGTCTTGATATGACCCAAGTATCCACACTCAGAGCAACCTCTCCCAGCCACTGGAAAAGGGGACTGAAGGGAGCCCCGAGCACCGGGATACCCACTAAAAGAACCAGACATAGATGAGCTCTGAGCTGATGGCGCATGAGTCGAACTCTGAGCTGGGAGGGCACTAAGAGATGAATGGCCCTGATGGGAACTGTGAGGGCAATGTCCAGATGATCCGCCACGGTGACCTGGACGAGCTGACTGAGCGTGTATGAATGGACGACCTTTGCCGTGCTGGAATTGACCTTCTTAAGAAACACCAGCAAAACTACCAGATTCCCCACGCCTTTAGGCCTCCCTGTCAACTCGCTCCTGGCGGCGAACTGACTCTATCTCTAGGGCGATGTCAACCACCTCCTCAAAAGTAGCACCAAACATCCTCTCTCTAGTCATAAGAATCCGAAGCGGATATGCGAGGCCATCTACGAACCTCCTGATCCTCTCCCTGTCTGTAGGAACTAACCAAACAACATGATGGGCTAGCTCTGAAAATCTCATCTCATACTGCGTCACAGTCATATTATCTTGACGCAACTGCTCGAACTCCCTGCGCAGCTCTTCTCTGCAGGATTGTGGCACATATTTCTCCAGAAAGAGAGAGGAGAACTGCTGCCAGGTAAGGGGCGCTGCACCAACAGGCCTACACCTCTCATAAGCCTCCCACCAAGTAAAGGCAACTCCCGAGAACTGGAAGGTAATGAATGAGACCCCACTGGTCTCCAGAATGCCTGCTGTCCGAAGAATACACTGACACCTATCCAAGAAACCCTGGGCGTCCTCGCCCTCTACAACACTAAAAGTCAGAGACTAAAGTCTACCAAACCTCTCTAATCTACGTTGCTCATCATCAGGCATGACTGGAACCACATAATCCTGAGCAGGCGCAACCGGCTGGGCTGGTGGCGCCTACGATGTCTGAAGTCCCTGAACAACCTTCTTGGGGGTACGGGCGGCGGGAGTCTGAGTGCCTCCCCCGGCCTGAGAAGTAGCTATGGTTGTAGTAACTGAGACCGCCTGTGCAAGGCCATTGCACACTGATACGTAACCTACGCTCTGATACAAACTTTCACGACCCAAAACCAACCCGATTGTGATGGCACCCATCGTGGAACTAGGCAAGCCGACACACTCCCAAAAAACTCGATTTTTCTCCACAATTTAGATAATAGCCTTTATCAAACTGAAGTTTGCGTAAAAGAGATAAAATAAAAACCAAAATGCGGAAAATAAAAGCCCGACATTGGGTGTCACTAAGTCAAGATCCAATACTACAACTGTTATGAAATATAGCAAGACATCATAGTCTGAAAATAACCAAAATACACTAAAAGAGAGATAATGAAGGAGAAAGGCAGGACTGCGATCGCCAGGCAGCTACCTCACTATTTCCGATGAAAGTCCACGACTTGAATAGTCAACAGCTGTTACCATGGCCTAAGATACCTGAATCTGCACACAAGGTGCAGGGGGTAACGTGAGTACACCAACTCAGTAAGTAACAAGTCCAAACTGTGGACTGATAGGTAGTGACGGGCTAAACCTCAACAGATAACGAAAACAAAAATGTACAGTAAAGTAGACATGTTTTCAATTTAGGTATCCAGCTCATAAAGTAATGTAAATGCAAATCTGAAAGATGTAAAGAAATAAGCTCCGCATATCTGAGTGCCAATGCACAAAATGCATGAAAGTGTACCATGTACTCCCACTCTCATGTGCTCAACCACTCGATACCTCATATGGCCATCTGGCCCAGGGAAATCCATCCGGGAACAACTCGATGATTGCTATATAGCCACTCGGTACCGAGTAAAAAGGGTAATCCAACCCTGCGTAGAAATCCATCTCCAGGTATCAATACTTCGGACAAATCCATGTCCAAGGAAATCCATCCCTCAATAATATCATATGCGCTCACTGGGAGTGTGTTATAGACTCCGGAGGGGATCCTACAACCCAACCGCTATCACAATCATCAACATAACCACTGCGCAAACCGATCCCATATATTTCACTCAACATCAGGCTCTCGGCCTCACTCAGTCATCAATCTCCAGTCTCACACACACACGGGCTCACAATGCCATGAAACTAGCCCAAAACAATGATATGATATGCCAAATAATAATATCTGAGACTGAGACATGATATGATATGCATGAATAAGACCGAGTACAGAATATCAATTAGACTAATGAGATGACAGCACGAAACGACCACTCAGGTCTCAACAGTATCGGCGTGAAGCCCTAACAGGATATCTAGCATGATCTACAACATATTTACTTAATCACATGATAGAAACACGAATATCAACAAGGAAGAATCACTAAGCGGTGCCATGGAATGAACTAGGCCACAATTCTCGCAGTGCTCGCCCGCCACTTGGCATGCGCGTCACCTCAATGCTAATCACATAACACATAGCTCGGGGTTTCGAACCCTCAGAACCAAGTTTGGAAGCGTTACTTACCTCAATCAAGCCAAAATCTTACTCCACGACGTCCTTGCCGCTCGACTCGTCCTATAAATGCTCTAAACCTATCAAAAATCAGTATATTATCATCAATATACGCTAAAGAAAGAATCCCATATGAAAAATATCAAATTAGACCAAAAATCCCGAATTCGGTTCAAACTCAGTCCATCTCGAAATATGAAAAAAATTATAAAACTAGAAAACCCATTCACTCACAAGTCCAACCATATCAAACTTATCAAAATCCGACTTTGAATCGACCTTTGATTTCCAAAAATCCATTTTATGAAGTTTCCCCAATTTTTCCCAAATTTCGACCTCAAGGTACTAATAAAATGATGAAATTAGTGATATATCCATGTATATTAACCAAATCCGAGTTAGAATCACTTACCCTGATGTATTTCTTGAAAAACCTTCAAAACATCGCCACAAACCGAGCTCCCTAGGTCCAAATTGTGAAATAAATCACTAATTCCCGTATTTATAGTGCACCCTCTTAGCCTTCACCGCGGTCCGCATAATTCAATCGCTGCCGCGAACAGGTCACCGCGGCCTGCGTAATTCCCGCCGCGGCCGCGGACCATGAAACATACCTTCCAAGGTCCGCACAAATCCACCGCAACCGCCTTCTCTCTTCCGCAGCCCGTGAAATATCCACCGCATCTGTCTTCTCTCTTTCGCGGCTCACGAAATTTCCACCGCAGCCGCCTTCTCGCTTCCGCGGCCCGCAAAATATCCACCGCGGCCGCATAATGCCTCCGTGGTCTGCACTCCCTACACCAGAAACCCAACACTAGCAACATCAGCAACTTTTTCGACAACCAAACCCATCCGCTAACTATCCGAACACATTCAAGGCCCTCGGAACCTCAACAAAACATACCAACATATCCCAAAACATACCAACATGCCCCAATGACCCCAAATTTGTAGACATGCCACAAATGACTCTACGAACCTATTACAACTTCCAAAATTCCATTCCGACTCCGATATCTAATTTACACTACCGACCGGAAATCACCAAATTTCCAATTTCGCCAATTCAAGCCTAATGCTACCACGGACCTCTATATTACATTCCGAACACGCTCCTAAGGTTCAACTTGCCAGGGGCTCAACTTGCCCCTCTTACCAAACCTCATAACACCCTTCATAGGTGATACCTTCAGCAAAACCTTCTCCCCAATCATGAAAGATACATCACAGACCTTCCTGTTCGCATAGCTCTTCTTCCTAGACTGCACCGTGCGAAGCCGCTCCTGAATCAATTTCACCTTATCTAAAGAATCCTGCACCAAGTCTGTACCCAATAGTCTAGCTTCACTTGTCTCAAATCAACCAACCGGAGATCTACACCTCCTCCTATATAAAGCCTCGTATAGAACCATCTGAATACTCGACTGATAACTATTATTATATGCAAACTCTGCGAGCGGAAGAAACTGGTCTCATGAACCCCAAGGTCAATAACACAAGCGCACAACTTTTCCTCCAAAATCTGAATAGTGCGCTCGGACTGCGCGTCCGTATGAGGGTGAAAAACCATTCTCAACTCAATCTGAGTACCCAACTCCTGCTGCACGGCCCTCTAGAATTGCTATGTGAACTGATTACCTCTATCAGAAATGATGGAAACTAGGACGCCATGCAGAGGAACAATCTCTCGAATATAAATCTCAGCTAACCGCTCTGAAGTGTAATTAGTACCAACAATAATGAAGTGCGGGAACTTGGTCAACCAATCCAGAATAACCCAAATATCATCGAACTTCCTCGAAGTCCGTGGGAGTCCAACTACAAAGTCCATGGTGATCCGCTCCCACTTGCAGTTCGGAATATCTAATTTTTGAAGCAAATCACCCGGTCTATGATGCTAATACTTAACCTGTTGATAGTTGAAACACCGAGCTATAAATATGACTATATCCTTCTTCATCTGCCACCACCAATTGTGTTGTCTCAAATCCTGGTACATCTTCGCGCCACCTGCATGGATGGAATACCGCGAGCTGTGGGCCTCCTCAAGAATAACCTCCCGAAGCCCATCTATATTAGGTACACATATCCGACCCTACATCCTCATCACACCATCATCACCAATAGGCACATCCTTAGCATCACCTGGCCGGACCCAGTCTTGAAGAACGAGCAAGTGTGGGTCATCACACTGGCACTCCCAAATACGGTCATAAAGAGAAGACCTGGAGACCATGCAAGCCAACACCCGACTAGGCTCCGAAATATCCAATCTCACAAGCTGGCTCGCTAAGGCCTGAACCTCCAATGCTAAAGGTCATTTGCTGCTGGAAGATATGCTAAACTCCCCAAACTCCCTACCGGAAACTCAAGGCATCGGCCACCACATTGGTCTTCACCGGATGGTATAAAATAGTGATATTATAGTCCTTGAGAAGCTCCAACCATATCTGCTGACGCAAATTAAGATCCTTCAGCTCTAACAGATGCTAAAGCCTCCGGGGATCAGTATAAATCTCACAATGAACCCATACAAATAATGACGCCAAATATTTAAGGCGTGAACAATGGCTTCTAACTCAAGATCATGCACCGGATAATTCTTCTCATGGGTCTTCAACTGGCACAAGGCGCAGGAAATCACCCTATCCTCCTACATCAAAGCACAACCAATGTCTGTCCTCGAGGAATCACAATACACGATATAAGAACATGAAGCTGATGGCAGAACTAACACTGGAGCTGTGGTCAAAGCAGTCTTGAGCTTCTGAAAGCTCTCCTCACACTCATCCGACCACCTGAATGGAGCACCCTTTTGGTTCAATTTGGTCAAGGGTGAAGCAATTGATGAAAATCCTTCCACAAAGCGACGGTAATATCCCGCCAAACCAAGGAAGCTCCTAATCTCTGTAGCTGAAGACGATCTAGACCAACTCTGCACCGCCTCTATCTTCTTCGGATCCACTTGATACCCTCACTGGACACCACGTGCCCCAAGAATGCTACCGAGCCAAGCCAAAACTCACACTTGGAGAACTTTGCATAAAGCTTCTCCTCCCTTAATCTTTTTAATACAGTCCTCTTGACTACGAGAGTATACCAGGATGTTATCAATGAACACAATAACGAAGGAGTCCAAATATGGTCGGAATACATCGTTAATCAAATGCATGAATGCTGCTGGGGAATTGGTCAACCCAAAAGACATCACCAAGAACTCATAATGGCCATAACGGGTCCTGAAAGCGGTCTTAGGAATATCGAAATCTCGAATCTTCAGCTGATAATAACCGGACCTCAAAATAAATCTTAGAGAAAACCCTCGCTCCCTGAAGATGGTCAAACAAATCATCGATATGAAGCAAAGGATACTTGTTCTTGACTGTGACCTTGTTCAACTTCCTGTAATCAATCCACATTCTCATGGAACCATCCTTCTTCTTCAAAAATAGAACCGACACGCCCCAAGGTGACACACTAGGCCGAATAAACCCCTTATCTAGGAGTTCTTGAAGCTGTTCTTTCAATTCTTTCAACTCCGCTGGTGCCATACAATACGGTGGAATAGAAATAGGCTGAGTGTTCAACACCAAATCAATACCAAAATCAATATTCCTGTCCAGCGGCATGCCCGACAGGTCTGCAGGAAAAATTTCCTGAAAATCATGCGCCACTGAAAGAGAATCAATAGTGGGAGTCTCTGCACTAACATCCCTCACAAAAGCCAAATAAGATAAGCAGCCTTTCTCAACCATACGCTGAGACTTCAGGTATGAACTCACCCTATTAGACACATAATCTATGGAACCGCTCCACTCAACCCCTCGGAAATCCCGGCATCGCTAAGGTCACGGTCTTAGCATGACAATCTAGAACAACATGACACGGAGATAACCAATCCATGCCCAATATCACATCAAAGTCAACCATACTGAGCAATAAAAAATCCACTCGGGTCTCCAGACCCCCAATAGACACCACACATGATCGATATATACGGTCCACAACAATAGTGTCGCCCAATAGAGTAGACACATGAATAGATGTAACTAAAGACTCTCGGGGCATATCAAGAAAATGAGCAAAATATGATGAAACATATGAATATGTGGAACTAAGGTCAATAAGACTGAGGCATCTCGGTGATAGACTGAAACAATACCTGTAATCACGGCATTATAGCCAGAATATCTGGTTTGGCTGGGCGCGCATAGAAATGAGCCTGACCACCACCGGATTGACCTCTCCTTTAGGGCGGCTTCTAGCTGCCTGACCCCCACGCGTAGCTGGCTGGGCGGGTGGGGAAGTAACTGGTGCTGAAGCCGAATGATTACTCCTCTACTACGACGAACCTCCCGTAAGGCGGGAACCCAATCTCTTGATATGACCTAAATCTCCACACTCAAAGAAACCTCTCCCAGCCACTGGGTACCGCATGTGCTCCCACTCTTATGTGCTCAACCACTCGGTACCGCATATGGCCATTTGGCCCAGGGAAATGCATCCAGGAACATATTTGATGCTGACTATATAGTTACTCGGTATCGAGGAAAAAAGGTAATCCAACCCTACGGAGAAATCCATCTCCAGGTATCAATACTTCAGACAAGTCCATGTCCTGGGAAATCCATCCCTCAATAATATCATCTGCGGTCACTAGGGGTCTGTTACAGACTCCGGAGGGGCTCCTACAGCTCAAGCGCTATCATAAACATCAACATAACCACTGCGGCATGCCGCCCGACCCCATATTTGTCACTCAACATCAGGATCTCAGCCTCACTCAGTCATCACTCTCCAGTCTCTCACACACACGGGCTCACAATGCCATGAAACTAACTCGAAACAATGATATGATGTGACAAATAATAATATCTGAGATCGAGAAATGATATGATATGCATGAATAAGACTGAGTACAGAATATCAATGAGAATAATGAGATGACAATAAGAAACGACCACTTGGGTCGCAACAGTATCAGCGTGAAGCCCTAACAGGATATCTAGCATGATTTACAACACATTTACTTAATCACATGATAGAAACACGGATATCAGCAAGAAAGAATCACTAAGCGGTGCCATGGAATGAACCAGGCCATAATTCTCACAGTGCACGCTCGCATGCCCGCCACTTGGCATGCACGTCACCTCAATAATAATCACATAACACATAGCTCGGGGCTTCGAACCCTCAGAACCAAGTTTGGAAGCGTTACCACAATCAAGCAAAAATCTTATTTCGCGACGCCCTTGCTGCTCGACTCGGCCTCCAAATGCTCTGAATATATCCAAAATTAGTATATTATCATCAATATACACTAAAGTAATGAATCCCATATGAAAATTATCAAATTAGACCAAAAATCCCGAATTCGGTTAAAACCTGGCCCCCGGGCCCACATCTCGAAATACAACAAAATTACAAAACTAGAAAACTCATTCACTCACGAGTCCAACCATATCAAATTTATCAAAATACGACTTCAAATCGACATTCGATTTTCAAAAATCCATTTTATGAAGTTTCCCCAAATTTACCCAATTTTACACCAAATTTCCACCTCAAGGTACTAATTAAATGATGAAATTAGTGATATATCCATGTATATTAACCAAATCCGAGTTAGAATCACTTACCTTGATGTATTTTTTGAAAATCCTTCGAAACATCGCCACAAAATGAGCTCCCTAGGTCCAAATTGTGAAATAAATACCTAATTCCCGTATTTATAGTGCACCCTCTGAGCCTTCACCGCGGTCCGCATAATCCAATCGCGGACGCGAACAGCTCACTGTGGTCCACGTAATTCTTATCGCGGCCACCCTTAACCATACCTTTTGCAGTCCGTACAAATCCACCGCGGCCGCCTTCTCTCTTCCACGACCCGCGAAATATCCACCGCGGCCGCCTTCTCTCTTCCTCGCCCGCAAAATATCCACCGCGGCCGCCTTCTCTCTTCCTCGTCCCGCAAAATATCCACCGCGACCACATTATGCCTCCGCGGTCAACACCAATTTTGTGCGGTCCGCACTCCCTACACCAGCAACATCAGTAGCTTTTTCGACAACCAAACCCATCCGCTAACTATCCAAAGACCCTCGAGGCCCTCGGGACCTCAACCAAACATACCAACATATCCCAAAACATCATTCAAACTTAGTCAAACCTACGATCACCCAAAACAACACCAAAACACAAAATTTACCCTTGGATTTGAAGCCTAAGAACTTATAAACTTCCCAATTCTGCAAACAATGCCGAAATCGATCAAATTATGACGGAATGACCCCAAATTTGCACACACACACCAAAAAATGACTCTACGAACCTATTCCAACTTTTGGAATTCTATTCCGACTCCGATAACTAATTTTGCACTGCCGACCAGAAATCACCAAATTTCCAATTTTGCCAATTCAAGCCTAATTCTACCACGAACCTCCAAATTACATTCCGAACACGCTCCTATGTCCAAAATCACCTAGCAGAATTGTCTGAACCATAGAAACCCCAATCCGAGATTATTTACTCATAAATCAACATCCGATTGACTTTTCCAACTTAGACTTCTTAATAAGAGACTAAGTGTACTCCAAAACCACTCCAGACCCGAACCAACCAACCCGATGCAACATAATAAAGTTGAACAACCTCTAAAGAAAAAGAAATAGGTAAAATAGGACTATAAGTCTCAAAACGAACCGACCGGGTCGTTACATGTAAGCTTCTTGATAAGGATTCTAAGGCAAGAATACGTATCCACTCATATAGTAAAAAGGATTAAGAGAACCAGAAGGTAGACACAAGTTTCGGCAAGTAAAAGAAGCAAGGCGAAGAAGGGTACGAGGTACCTAGTTAATGAAGATTAACAATATTTACAATTCAAGTAGAAAAACATAAG
Source organism: Nicotiana paniculata (assembly GCA_005239505.1). Lineage (NCBI taxonomy): Eukaryota > Viridiplantae > Streptophyta > Magnoliopsida > Solanales > Solanaceae > Nicotiana > Nicotiana paniculata. Next base: position 76,184 of record MDKI01179248.1, read on the forward strand.
CATTCCGAGTTACTCTCAACAGTAATGGAGATATATACAATTAGCCACACCCATCTCCATTATGCCATATGGGAGGTGACAAATATGGTTTAAGAGAAGGATGAGATATCAGGATCAAGCTGGGGTTAGAGTAACCCAAATTGTGGATGGATTGTTAGCATTAGTTGATATTTCCAAAGGATAGTGCAGATGTGGTAATAGATCCCCTTAAGAGACACCCAGATGGTGAACTCTAGAATCGTACAATCACATACGAATAATAGAATATTCAAAACTTTCAGAAGATAGGCAGTGGGATCCTAGAAGGGATAATTATTTACCTTAGTATGACTCCAGCCCCAAGTAAAAATAAAAAATAAAAAAAGGGAATGTTAGGCATTCTGAAGAGGCAGTGAGATTAAGCAAAGGGAGCTAAAAGTGAAAGAACATTTTGCTAAAGTTTTCAGAATAAAGCCATAGACAAAAATATTAGCCGGAGAATAAGAAGAGAGTGAATGAAGCATTATGATTAAGATGTGATAAATGGATGATAACGTTAAATCAAAATATGGCATGGTTACAGAGTCTATTGTCAAGTGAAGGAAAAGACAAGATGTGACTGGCCTTGAGGCAATAAAAGAGTATATGCAATAAAGTAATATCCCCATTTTGAAAAATGAGTTGGTGACTCCCACGTGTCAGAAGGAAAAGTTAGACCCCCAGAATAATAGAAATTAGTATGGGATAGTGAACAAGATATACTGAACATGAATTAGGGATCGAAAGATTTGATAATAGTCGACATCGTGAGAATTTTAGAGATCGCGTTCCAGCAATAATAGAATAGACAACAGAATAATGACCTTTAAAGTTCATCCAGGAAGACGCTTTTAAAGCAAGCATGGTGAAAAGAGTTAAGCTTAAGGGACTAAGTGTTCCAGTTACACTAAGTGTCACCCTTGTGCGTAAGTAATTCAATCACCCCTGGTATAGAAAGGTTATTGCAAGGCGAGTAAGATGTAAGTGAAGATGTGAAAAGAAAAAAAAACGCAAAAGATGAAGAGATAACTATGGAATAGTAAAGGAATAATGCGGTAAAAAGGCGAATGGAACGAGATTGCATTTATTCAAATCCTACAGATATGTTACGATTTCAGAACACTATGCAAGCAGGACGTCGGGAGAGGCAGTAAGGGTTCCCCCCAGATGTTATTGATTAATAAGGAGCCAGTATGAGAGGTAAGTTAAGACAAAGGATATAACCCAAGAGAGATTACACGGAATGTAGATATGAGAATGGATCAACGAGTAGTTAGCAGTTGATTCAGGAAGAGTCTAGTTATGGTTAGACAAGAGGATACAAGTAAATCAACAGATCGTGAAAGATAAATGTACTGAACCCCAACATATGGAATTCAGTTTCACAGATACGAGATTGCAATTGTTGAAAAGAAAAAAAATCAGATAGGAGTTGGGATAATTAAAGGTATTGTATAAGTGTTACGGAAATATAGTGCCACTAAGGAGACAATCAAAATTTGAGTTTAGAAGTAACCCTACGAGCATTAGAGCACGGAGGCATGTAACTAAGGATATTTGTAGGCGAGTAAGAACATCGAAAATTCCTTCGAGTATACAATATAACAAACTCCAACTTAACAAGAGCCATATGGTCTCCTCAAGTACTACATAGAAAGACTAGTTGTGGAAAAAGAGAAGAAGGCTTCAACTTAAGCATAATGGCATAAAGAAGAAATGGTCTTGTAACAATAGTCTCACCACAATATTGTATACACTCCATAAGAAAGTGGCACCATCATGGCTAACGAACGGGAAGTAAAAAAAATCAAAGGTGATATTTGAGATCATATGAGTTACGGGAAATTCCAGTATATGTAGGCAACAAGATTAGCCAAGTATTCATGCAACAATTGGAAGAATGACTAGGAAAAGTCATTGCTTACAGTTAAAGACAACTGAGAAGGCACGAAAAGAAAATCTATGGTGCTAGCAATTTAAAGGAAGATTTCGAGTAGTATAAATAGATATGTGTAGGTCGCAAGCTAAAGTATGGTAAAGCGATAAGGTTTTAGGTAGACAGGAGTAAGGATAAGAAAAGGTGAGTGATAAGGTGACGAGAATAGGTAAGTCATCGGGATTAAACCCATCACAACAAGAGAGCTAATGGTTTCCATAAGTTATAAAAGCTCAGTATATCATGAGTGAACTCAGAGGAGTTTAAGACTAGGAGAATTTATAAAAGATGGAATGATGCCCTAGTGGTAGAATAAAGGTGTTTGTGACAGATAAGAGGATGAGATTTAGGCCTTTGATTGGTAATGATTCAAAGAAAAGGGATTTCCTGAATTGTACAGGATTAAAATACCCCCATAAGGTGAATCACGTTGGGATGCTATGCAATATGATTATTGAAGTATTGTATCACCCCTAGGTGGATCAGGAAAATCACTTCAGATGTTCTACGATGAGACGTGAGCCCTAGTGACAATGTATTATGTAAGAGGTCTCAAGTTGTCAGTGGTAGATATAGATCAACATTAAGGTGAATCAACAATAGATGGATAAAAAATCCAAAGTATGAGAGGAGGTTATGATGCCATACTTTAGATGAATAGTAATAAGAAAGAAATAAAAGACTTAGATTTATATATATGGGATAGCAGTGAGAGAGTAACCTGGAGTTGGGTAGCATACCTCGGTAATAATAAACCGAATTAAGTGTTATAGTACAGTATGACCTACTTAAATGCACTAAAGCCATAAGGACATATAGACAACGCTAGGAAACAAAATATAGCAATAGTCATAGGTTCGACAAAGTACCAAGCAAAGAACTTCAGTACACCTATATATGCTGCGGGGGACATCTTGTCATAGTTCTGTATATGTTCAAAAAGTGAGGCCAAGAGATTGGCAAAAAGCTAGAGAAAAAAAGAGAGAGAAGATCCGCACATAAAAGGACAGAGTCATACAAGCTGCATCAATTGTGATCACAAGTTGTGATGTGAGAAGAGGCCTAAAGAGGGGAACGCCCTGGTCTTTGAATTTATTCATCGAGCAATTTCATAGATGGTAAGGACAATATTAATGTATTCAAAAGAGATATAGTTTATGAGACTGATAAGCACATCAATAAACATTCCAGGACGAATGTTCCTAAGGGGGGAATGATGTTACACCCCATGTTTTTGTACACGAAAGTACGTCGTAAGTCAATCGAAGTAAGCTCGAAAATGAGATCCTCTTTGAAAGTATATAAAGTGATTTGATGTTTTTACATACCATACTTCAGATGTCACTGTCATTATAGGATTATCTAATGTAAACTCAAAAAGGACGAACTCCTTCTATAATGATAAGAAAGATTTACCGAAGTCTTAAGTAAGTTAAGATAAATATGATACTTGTTAATCACGATTTAAATGAGTTTAAATTCATGATATTACTATATATGATGTTTGGATATGAATTATAGATTTTGAGAAAAATCGGATTTAAGTTGCGGAAAAACCGACTAAGGATTTGCCTTGTAATGAAGCATTTTGAGGATTACACTACATGTGTTATATGAGGTCTTTTTGGGACATATAATATACCAAAATGAAGATCTTGGAACCTAGTTTCCGATGATCTAAACCATTTATTCATATGACATTGGGGTAGAGAAATATGAATTTTTAAAATAGGGTCACCAAGTCACATCGCCGCACTTCGGAGAAACTGGCAGGTTTATAGGCCAGGTTGCGAGGCCGTTTTATCCCAATCTATTGATATTTACATGGAGATGTTTTATGGAATTAAATTCCTATGTGTCTAGTCTCCAACTCTGCAAACCGTTTGTCAATATAATGTCGGATTAGAGAGATACAAGCGTCCGAAGTTGCACCGCTCAAGCTGCCAAGCAGGCAACTTACCCACCTGCTTGGAGAATTGAGGCGGTGGGCTTATAAATTATTTTCTCCCTTGCATATATCGTAATTATACATAGAACACTTACACCAAAACACTCTCAATTATCTATAAGAACTGGTCCAAGATAACAAGAACCAAACTAAAGGGAAATCAACTCAAATCATCATCAAAGATGTTAAAGACTTCAAGAGAATGCTTCTATGATGTTGTGGTGTGATTGATGGCTATTGTGAGCTAAGTTGATATAGAGTTTCGAGTTCTAGCTGCTGCCCAAGGTATGTATAACATCTTCTTGATTGTACCTAAGGCTAATTTTGTGTTGGTTGTGTTGTTTGAGTGAAAAACCATAAGATAGCACTTGAAAGAACATGGGATATGGTTGTCTTTTTGGTTGGGCTGTTTTGTGGCTAAATATTATCACGACCCCAATATAAACCATGTTGTTATGGTGCCTATACTGATACAAGGCAAGCCTACTTCCCAAAATATTACTATTAATTTGATTATAAGAATTTAATAAAATATTTCCAATATTTGAATGTCTCATTAAACAAGCCAACTCTAAATATAAATATAGAAAAAATACGGAAACGAACCCACACATTGGGGTGTCACTAAGTCATGAGCATCTAAATCCATAAACCAGTATATGAACTGTCTGACTGTCGATACAACCCAAAAGAGGAATAGAAGATAAAAGGAGTAACAAGGTCATGCGGACGCTAGAAGCTACCTTGCAGTCTCCAAAGATAGCCGGCCTAAACTCAACGATTGCCGTGCTCTAACTCACCTAGGTCTGCACATAAAGTGCAGGGTGTAGTATGAGTACAACCGACTCAGCAAGTAACTGAAATAACTAAGGAACTGAGTAGTAATGACGAGCTAAGCAGAACAATTCAACTATTACTTTTCACAGTTAAAAATAAACAGGAGTAAACAGGTAAATTTCATAATCAACAAAAAACTACAAGGAAATTAGTAGATAAATACAGTAACAAAACAAAATAATGAAACCTCACAGCAATGTCACTCAATCCCTCAGCCCTCAATGCACACGCTCAATAGGTACCTAAGCTCACTAGGGGTGTTCAGACTCCAGAGGAGCTCCTATAGCCCTAGCGCTAATCTGGACGGACCACTCACGTGCTGCATGGATAAATCACGTGCTATCATATCATATCTGGATCCGCACGGACAACTCACGTGCTATATTACAATCTGGATCTACATGGACGACTCACGTGCTATAATAAAATATCTCACAACAGGCCCTCGGCCTTACTCAGACATGCATCTCTCTAGCCTCACAGTTCTCAACAAATAAGGGAATACATCTCAATGCAAGTATTATAGTGTAGCAACAATATAGTAGAGACTGAGATAAACATGTATAAGAATTTGTATGACAGAGCACCACTAATGTGAGCACGAATAAATCCTAAGCACGATCTCTAACATGAAGGCAGTCAAGTTCAATAAACATGTAATCACATAAACATAGATAATGGCTATTAGGCCTCACAACCTCACCAGACAGACCAAGTCTCAGTCCCTCGTAGCGTACACCCACACGCCCATCACCTAATGTGGGTATCACCTCCAAACAGTCACATGAAATCAATTCTCCGGGTTTATACCCTCAAAGCCAAAGTTAAAACTGTTACTTACCTTAACAACGTAAAATCCTACTCCGGGATACCAAAGCCCCGAATCTATCTATAATCAGAATAATACTATCAACATAGGCTAAAGAAACGAATTCCACAAGAAAAACTAAAAAATAAGTCAAAAATCCGAAATAGGCTAAAACCCGGCCCCGGGTCCCATGTCTCGAAACCCAACAAAAATTGCAGAACTATAAATCTCGTTCCCTCCTGAGTCTAACCATATCAAATTCGTCAAAATCCGACTCCGTTTGGTCCCTCAAATCCTCACTTCAAACTCTCCAAAACTCAAGCCCTAACCCCTTCAACTTCACCCTAAATTCCTACTAATTTCATGACTAAACAGTGGAAAATCATCACAAACACACGTAATAAAGCCCAAGTAACTTACCTCACTGATATCTCTCGATTAACTCTTGAAAATCTCTGCCCAAAGCTCAAGAATCGACCAAAAATGGTGAAGAAAGGGCAAAAATTTGTGAAGTGTGGCTTATATAGTTTCTGCCCAGAGGTCTCGCACCTTTGGACTCCATCTTCGCACCTGCGCAACCGCATTTGCGGTCCTAGGAGCGCACCTGCGACTTCCACTTAATAGCCCCTTTCCGCATCTGGGGCTCACCCCTCGCACCTGTGGGCTCGCAGGTGAGGCCCTCACTTGCGCATCTGTGCTCCAGCCCTGGTCGTCCAATTCCGCATCTTCGACCCACTCTCTGTATCTGCGATGATTGCACATGAGGCTCCCCATCCACAGGTGCAGAAAAACACAAGAACTTCACAACACCAGAAAACAACACTTCAAACTTCACAAATCCAATCCGTTAATCACCCGAAACATACCGGAGCCCCTCGGGACCTCAACCAATAATACCAACAAGCCATAAACCAATAGACAAACTTAGTCAAACCTTTGGAACATCCAAAAAAACAGCAAAACACCAAATCAACCTCGTATTCAAGCCTAAGAACTTCTAAGCTTCCAAAATTTTCCAACGACGTCGAAACCTACCAAAGCACGTCTGAATAACCTAAAATTTTGCACACACATAAAAAATGACACTAAGAACCTACTCCAACTTCCAGAATTCCATTTGAACCCCGATACTTAATTTTCCACTGCCGACCAAAATCGCCAAATTTCTAACTTTCGCCAATTCAAGCCTAATTTTACCACAGACCTCCAAATTACATTCAGGACGCACTCTTAAGTCTATAATCACCCAACGAAGCTACCCGAACCATAAAAATCCAAATCCAAATTCGTTTACTCATAAGTAAACTTCAGATTGACTTTTCTAACTTAGATTTCTAAATAAGAGACTAAGTGTCTCATTTCACTCCAACACTACTCCGGACTCGACCTACCAACCCGATACAACAAAACTCAACTGAACCACACATAAAGAAGCAGAAATGGGAGAAACGGGGCTATAACTCTTAGAACGACCGACCAGGTCATTACAAATATATGGTTTGTGGTGGCTAGAAATTGTGAGAAATAATTTGATAATGTTGTGGATGCTATTGCTAAGATTTTATAGGTGTTAATTAAGTTGATTGAAGAGGAAAATATGAAAAACAAGGGATTGGCGGTAAAAAATTAAGGTGCTAGATGTATGGGGCTATTTTGCAAGGCATTTTGTGGATGTTTAAAACTAGAAATAATATGGTACATATAAGTATGATGTTGTGAATGTTGTAAACTAATTTATGGAATAAGATTTGGATTCAATTTATATCTTGTTATGGTAAAAATGAGTTTGCCGCTCTATATGATTGTTAAGATAATCAGAGAAACTCATATTGGATTATATTGTTGTTGTTGCTATTGTTGGTTATAGTTGTTGTCATTGCTTGTTTATGACCCTTAGTGGTCTTTGGGATGTATTAAAAATAGGGAAATTGCTGCCCGGTTTTATTAAGCCATACGACTAGCCAAATACGATGGTACGACATTATATGTTAACGACAATATCACATTTGTTGTAGATGCAAGAAGTTGTGTTGAGCTTGGTTGAGTAATAAGGAAGAGATCATACAGGTATGTTAAGGCTAAACCTTTCCTTCATCTTGGCATGATCCCGTAACTACATGAGTTTGATAACGAGGCACGAAGAGAAGTTCGTATTCCTGAACTTCTGTACATTATCCTAGTTTCATCAGTTACAGTATTCTCCCTTATCGGGACTTCATATTCAGTTTAGTTTTGTCTTCTTTCAGCCAAGGGAGAAGAGAGTCTATATGTATATAATATTACAATATTTTTACCACCATCGAGCTATAATCAATGGGCAGGCCCCTATTGAGAAACCTCTGATCAGATGGTAAGTTATATACCAAGCCTACTATGGTCGAGCGCCTATGAGGGAGCCAAGAATGGCCCAGATATAGAGCCTAGTATGACTGAGCGCCTATGAGCGAGCCTACTACGACATAACAGTTACACATCTTGAGCCTTATAAGGCCGAACAACTAATTTACTTACTATATTGAGAGATTTGAGTCAGTATCAGCAAGTAAACATATCTTCAGATTATCTTTGACTCCCAGTTATTATATTATCAGTTCAGTTTCAGCTTTCAGTTATTTTGTGGCCTTACATACTCAGTACATTATTTCGTACTGACGTCCCTTTTGCTTGGGACGTTGCATTTCATGCCTGTAGGTCCCGATAGACAGTTGGACAACCCTCCCAGCCGACAGAGCCAAGCATCAGCTTGGATAGTAAGCTCAACTTTCTCGGAGCTACCAGGTCTAGACCTTGGAGTCCATTTTATATATACAGGTTTGATGGATAGGTCGAGGCCCTGTCCCGACCATGATACAGTTGAATTATCTCTAGAGGCTTGTAGACGAGTCCTATATATTTTGTATATCAGTAGATTTTCACGGCGGCTTCGTCAGCATGCATATTTATATATAGCAGCTTTTGGGTATGTTTATCCCTAATATGAGAGAAATGTTATTTTCAGATGATTTAGAATATAGCCTCATTGGCCTAAGTTGAGGGTTACCCCTCCAGAGTTTATAGTTACAAAGTGGTACGCTCGGGCCGAGTATGGCACCGTGTGCCCGTCGCAGCCCATCGGTTTGGGTCGTGACATATACTCCATTTGCATGACCTATCCTTTATTTTACTTTATTTGAATCCTATAAAAACTATATTATCTCATTTGACGCCTCCTTTGATTCAAGATTGTGATTATGCTTTATTGTGCTTAACGCGATGTACATGGTAGCACGATGACTTTGTCGTGCGAGGGTGATTGTTATTGTTGGCACAAAGTGTTATACGTTCAATATTTGGTAATTGTGGATCATGATTTGTGATTTCGAGGAGTGGTATCTCGAGGTAGATCTTGTTGGAAGTCCATGCGTTGAGAACAATTTGATTAATTGAGTTGTTATGTATTTTCTTTATTGAGTTCGTTCATATCCAATCGGTGTTCTGATTATGCTGTTGTTCTATTACCCGTCTACTTCTTGTTGGCATTTGATTTTCCATTATCTTCGTTGTTGGTTGTAAATTATAATCCTTACATTGTTATTCCTATATTGATGTTCTCTTCATTGTTAGTTTTATGTTATATCTTGTATAAGTTTCTATGTCTAGTAGGTGTCTTGACCTGGCCTCATCACTACTCCACCGAGGTTAGGCTTGATACTTACTAGGTACCATTTTGGTGTACTCATGCTACACTTCTGCATAATTTTGTGCAAATTTAGGTACTTTTGATCGTGTTGTTGAGAGTTGTGTCTGTGCGGCTGGAGATTTCAAGGTATACCTGCTTGACGTTCGTAGCCGTCAGAGTCACCTTCAGTTATCTTCCCATTACTGTTTATCCTTTAATCAGACAATTTTGTATTAGAGGTTTTAGTACGTTTTTGTAGAGCTTATGACTTAGTTTCACCAGGTTTTGGGAATATTGTATTATGATTTTGGATTGGAGCTATTATAAGACTTCTCAATGTTATTTTATATTTTTAATCGTTATTTCTATAATATTTTCTTATTGATTAGGCTTACCTAGTCTTAGAGATTATGTGTCATCACGACATCCTAAAGTGGGAAATGGGATCGTGACACAACCTTTGTTCTAATAACCCAAATCTTCGGAAACCTCACATTAATTAATCCACTTTTACAAGATTTCTGGAACTTTTTGGTAATTAATTATATTTTGTTTCAACTTGTGAAATACATATACTCTGAACGCATCCACTTAATTGGAAAAGTAACCTTGAATAATAATTCTCCATGGCTGGAACTAAATAAGAAGATTGATTATGGTAACTATGTGTTTTTACGTATTTATTTATTATACTAACTACACTTTCAGATATCAAGCCACTCAAGAAAATGAACATGTATAGGGAGTATTGGTGTATTTTTTATGATATTTTAATATTAAATAATATGTCATGATCTCTTAATTTTCATTATCCCATGATCTTGAGTAGTAGCTATAACTCCCACTAACTCACTACTCTATGATAGTACAAAATGATCATAATTCGTTTTCAAATGTCTCCTATTTTCTACAACTAATTATGTACTAACTCGTCCATTAACTTATATTTTTCATGATCTCATAACTTATTACTCCAATTTCTTTCGTATTTAAGGATGAATTTCTCTAACTATAAATAGAGTTTATTCCATAAAGCGGTGTGTGAAAAATATTACAGAGTGCGTGAAAAAATAAGGTTAAAGTTGTGAAGGAAAAAAAAGTGGTACTTTGTTCAAAAAATGTGTTCCAAGTGGTAAATGTTTGGACTCAACAGCTTGTCCGGAGCTTGTTCGAGTCATACGACGTGATCAGACTGTTATATCCTGTGGGAGACAAGTCAAGAAGATTATTGTTGGACCAGTAAAAATTAACTACAGTAGGTTGGAATGTCCTTAAAGAGAGAAAGACATCCATGCCGTAGCCAGAAGATATTTTATCTTTTATATTTTTCAACTGTATTTGTATTTTCACTAATAATTTTAAGGAGATTCACGGTTACAGTTAAAAATTCATGAATATTAAGGCGGAAGATCTCAACAAGCTATTTTGTTCCAACGGTACTCATTTCAAGAGATGGCAGGGTAAAATACATTTCTATTTAAGCCTTCTCAATATTTTTTACATATTAACTGAGAAGAATCCAAGCAAAATGGACAACTCCTCCATGGACAATGATGAGCTAATTTCCTTTCACGAGAAAGTTGAGAAGTACAATGATGATTCCTACAAGTGTTAGTATTATCTTCTTAATTGTCTATTATGATAGAACTTAATCTACTGTAATTTTTTTTTATAAAGCATTATAGAGTAAGTATAATACCGAGGAGCAGGTGCAAAAACATATGCTGCTAATAGATGTTTTTTGTTTGCAAATAGTGGACGTCAAATCAGTTGTAGACCAAGCTCAAGATTTCATAATGATCAATGGAGAAATCATGCCCGAAGCTTTTAAAATAGGAAATAACCTAATTCTTCGTAGCACGAAGATAAACTTCCACATTTATGGAAGAAATTTCAAAAAATGTGTTACAAACAAAAGAAAACTTCACTTGAGACATTGATTATGTGAATCTGCATAGAAGAAGAGGCAAGAAGTTAAAATGTACTTTTACAACCGAAAGAGAGCTCATTGAAACCCGTTATGTCACGACCCAATTTCTTCTATAGGCTATGATGGCGCCCAACGTCGCCGCTAGGCAAGTAAACAGTGAACTGACCATGTGATTGCTCTTTTTAATAAATTTCCAAATAGTTGTCCCATTTATTAAGAAAATAAAGAGTAGAAAATTTAATAAATAAAATGAAGGCTGATGAGTGATAAGCACATGCAGTGAAATAAATACTCCAAAATCATAAAGTATACTAGTAGGTGTTTCAAGACCTGGTGTTACAAGTGTATGGGCAACTAGTAGAACATACAAAACTCTAGCTACTGTCCGAAACAAAGTAGACAGAAAATAGATGCAAATGAGAGACTCTAGGTTCTGCAGAAGCATAACGTGAGTACATAAACAACATGCACTCAGTAAGTATCCAGACTAACGTCGAAGAATAGTGACGAGGGATCGACATCGACACTTACTATAGGCTAACAATAAATTATAGAAATTCTAAACATGCATAGAATATGTGAATAACAATATTAACACAATAGCAACAGTGATTAAATGATTCTTTAAATAATAACAAATTCTAAAAGTCCCCCACAGACACATACTAATCCCAAACAGATTCCAGGCAAATAATTAAATTATAACATCTCAGTTCATGAAAAATAATATATCAAGTGTATTCGGGTTCCGAGCATTAACACGCACGATTTATGTCGAGGTCGTACGGCTCGATCCAGAATAATATGTACAGTGCCTAGAGTCGAGCGGCACGAACCATAGTTGCATCTATTCTACTGCCAATGCGTTCGGCCCGCTCCACAAGAAGAGAGTATAAGTTATGAACATCCGATTTAAAAGTTATTACAAGTCTAATATACAAAGAAGCACAATTTCTATTAACGGTCAAGTAACCCGTCAAAAACTCAAGTAAGTGAAATTCAGTCCCTTACAAATCCTTTATCAAGTTTCAATATAATTTAGGCACTTTAATTAACAAGCATGATTCAACATTACAACTATTTCATGATTTGGGTCCAAAACTATCTGGACATAAGTATAATTAGTAGTTGCGCACGGACTCTCGTCACCTCTTGCGTACGTAGCCCCCACTATTAGAAGAAAATAGTAATTTAAATCACCTATGGAGTAAATTTTCTCTTACAAGGTTAGGCAATAGACCTACCTCGTCTCAAAGCTCACTTTCCAGAATAAAAATTTGTTCTAAAGCATCAAATCAGTGCCAAACAATTCGAAACTAGTCAAATATTATATAAATTAATCAATACATGTTCAAAAGTTCACAATTTAACTATTAGAGTAATTGGCCAACGCAAATTGGAAGATTCCTAAAATTTACAACCGGGCCCACGTTCCCGGACTTCGATAATTTTCGAAGATAAATATTACCCATAACTTCACGAAATCAAATATAAATTTTTCACCCAATTCCATAATTGTTTGCATGGTTAAGTCTCAATCTTATCAAAATTTTGGGTTTTAAACTAAACCCGTAATTTTAACAGTTTTCATGCTAAAATCTACTCATAATCTATGTATTTAACTTACACTGGATAGAAACTACTCACCTTCAATATCTAGGTGAAAACCCCTCTCTAATAAGCTCCAAAATCACCCAAGAAGTGAAATAAATGAACAAAAATGGCTTAGTCATGTCTTAAATAAACCTGACTGCCCCAACAATTTTCGCTTTGGCAGAACATTGGCCGCTTTGGCTCCGCTTCTGCGGACAAAGCCTCGCAGATGCGGATCATGGCCAAGTCTTCCCTTCCCGCTTTTGCTGGAAAAGTCTCACTTCTGCGGCACGAGCGCCACACCTGTGCACCCTCCCGCTTCTGCAATCAACTTCCTCGCATCCCTCCCGCTTCTCCAATCAACATCCTCGCATCTGCACCTTAACAAATGCGATCCTTTCCCCTCTTCTGCAACAACTAGGAAGTTCACTCCATTTTTCTTTTGCAGTCGTTGTCTTGCTTCTGCGAGCTCGCACAGGAAGCTATCTCCTCATAGGTGCGATTGAACCAGAAGCTCTATTACTTCAACCATTTTCTCCAAGTCCAAACAAGTTCCGCACATTGTCTGAATGGCATTTGGGGTTCCCGAGGTCTCGCCCAAACATACTAATAAGTTCGTAACCATAAGATGGACCTGCTCGACCTCTTGAAATACGAAAAATAACACTAAAACTAAAAATCACTCTCCAAACAAAATCGAATCAACTTATGAATTTCAAGTTCTTCCAACTTACTTCGAACGCGCCGAATCATACTTCAACTACTCGGAATGACATCAAATTTTGTGTGCAGGTCTTAAATCGCCATATGGAACTATTACTTGGCTCGGAAACCAAAACAGACCTCGATAATGATAAAACCTACTCCAAACCAAATTTAAAAAACTTTAAAACCTTCAATGCGCGAACTTTCAACTTTATGCGCCGAAATGCTCCCAGGCCATCCAAAACCTAACCCGAACATATGTCCAAGTCTAAAATCATCATACGAACCTATTGAGACAGTCAAATCTCGGTTCTGAGATCGTTTACTAGAAATGTTTGCCCAAGTCAAACTTAACCCTTTTAAAGCCAATATTAAGAAAATAAGTGTTCCGATTTCAACCTGGACCTTTCCAAACCCGAGCTAACCATTTTCGCAAGTCATGAAAGTGCAAAGCACATGCATGGTGTCTTATTTAGGGGAATGAGGTTCTGGATAGAAAAACGATCTGTCGGATTGTTACACGTTACTACGAAGGTAAATTTAGTTACTTCAAATAGTATTGGTACTGAAACTCACAAAAATACTTTTGTGAAGCCGAAGAAGAAAAATGTTAAGAAAAAATAAGGTAGACCTCCCAAAAAAATAATGGTCTAAGCAACCAAGCACATAATCAACAAGTTCAAATTGCAAGACCATGCTCTATCTGTGGCAAAAGTGGGAATATTGCTCAATTTTGTAAATTTTAGAAATGTGGTCCTACACCTCTGGCAAACATTATCGAAGAGCCACTCATGAGATAATAGACATAAATATATTAAAAATTATTAATAGACGGTGGACTAATTCTGGTACAAACCGTCATATCTACTATGACAAAGATTGCTTTAAAGTCTATACTCCTTTTGAGGAACCCAAAATCATCATGCTTGGTGATTCTCACACTACTTAAGTTCTTGAAAGAGAGAGCTCGAATTCAGATTCATTTTAAGAAGAGTATCACCATTAAAAGACGTGCTTTATACTCCATCCATGAGAAAACAATTGTCTAGTTTTATTTTAAATAAGGCGGCTTCAAGCAAATTATTGAGTCTGATCAATATGTAATAATCAAAAAGGATATTTTTGTGGGATACGAGTATGCATGTGATGGGATGTTCAAGTTAAATATTGGGATTAATAAATTTTCTAGTTCTATTTATATGCTTCCTTCTACTAATATTTTGAATGCTCATTCTTGTATGTCATGTTAATGTATGTTATGTGGTAATCATGAATAGTTCAGAATTAATTTCAATGATAAAAAAAATATGAGAATTATAGTAAAATCCAAATAACTGAATTGTTAGAATTACTTTACATTAATATTTGTAAACTTGAAGGAATTTTATTCGTAGAGAAAAAAAATATTTTATCACGTTTATTGACAACTTCACTAAGTATACATATGTTTACATAATAAAAAATTAAAGTGATGCATTTGAAAATTTTAAAATTTATCTTCATGAGGTTGAATAGTAATTAGGTAGAAATATATAAAAAATTAAAAATGCCCCTAGCCCATCACAAGTCATCACAAATCAATCCCTAACATATCCCACCTTGTATTGTGCAATAATAAAGTAAATGCCCGCCTTGTCTCGCCACACGTGCATAATAATATTCCCACCTTGTCTCACCACATGCGCAACCCACATAAATAGTCCGCCTTGTCACGCTGCATGTGCAAATTTAAATAGTAACAATAGCACGGCAGAAATCTTGTGCAACACAATAACACCCGCACTGCAGAAACCTCGTGCATCACAACAACAACCGCACGACAGAAACCTCGTGCATCACAATAATAAGTACAACAACAACAATGATAATAATACAAGAGTACGACAAGTAACTCAACTCAAGAACTCTCGATCACAAAGAAACGGTGGAACTAGTTCACTAGGAATAAGCACAATAGAGAATGCTAGTCATAAAAAGAACAACCCAACAAGGGATAAATATAATATGTAACCGCGGTCCCACAAAGTACAGTTCAACAACAAGGGAGATATCACGAGTTAATAATTCCAAATAAGGATACGTCAACTAAGACAAAGGATAACTAGCTTCATTTAGGATTTATTCCTCATGAAAGAGGTATAAGAATTACAATTAAGGATAAGCAACGGAAAGGATAATCATGACCTCAATTAAGGATACACAATTACATAAGAGATAATAATAATTTTTAATAAAGATAAGCAGTTAGGAAAAGATAGCTTGGCAATA
This sequence comes from Nicotiana paniculata, assembly GCA_005239505.1. NCBI lineage: Eukaryota > Viridiplantae > Streptophyta > Magnoliopsida > Solanales > Solanaceae > Nicotiana > Nicotiana paniculata. Next base: position 91,885 of record MDKI01179248.1, read on the forward strand.
GAAGAGGTAACAATCTTCAGTTAAGTCATATAAGAGTCAAATAGGCAATAAGAGTGGATCATGATGCAATTAATTCCCATTAAAGCAGGTAGAAGTAAAACAAATAATTAAGAAAATTTAATCATAACAAAAACAACTTCATACTAAGTGAATACAAGGACCAAAGAACCCTAAAAGGCCAACTATTCGCAAATAAGCCTGAGCACAGAGTCGTCACCTCGCGTACACGGACTTCACATGATACAATTAGCATATAAGACTCAAATCCTAAGGGGTAGTTCCCCCACACAAGGTTAGGCAAGATACTTACCTCAAAGTAGACAGACCGTTAATTAAAAATGAACTTCTCGCGTGAAATAACCTCTGGATGGCTCAAATCTAGCCAAAATAACTTCAAAGAATAAATAAAACTCATAAGAAAATATTCCAGATCATAAAACCTCAATCTTTATCAAAATCTAAAATCAACCTAAAAGTCGATCCCCAGGCCCGCACCTCGAAACCCGACAAATTTTACAAAATCCGAATACCCATTCCTATACGAGTTTAACCATACTAAAATTATCAAATTCCGATACCAATTCCTCCCTCAAATCATCATTTTACATTTTGAAAGTTTTCTTCAAAAATCCTCATTTTCCTCAACTCAAAACACTAATTACATGATAAAAATAAATATAAAAATCATGAAATATAATAAATTCTATGTGAATAACAATTACCCCAATGATTGTCTTGAAAGCCCCACGAAAAATATCGCAAAACCGAGGTCTAAATCTCTAAATATGAGAAAAATGTCAAAACCCCTGATTATAAACTCTTTGCCCATGACTTCCGCATTTGCTGACAAGGAAGCGCACCTGCGCTACCGCATTTGCGAGAATGACTTGTGAATGCACATCTAGTATACACCTGCGAGTCACCCCACGTCACCCCAATCTACATAAGCCCAACGACACCACCTCAACTTAAAGTTATCTCTTCCATCAACACCAATAAGCTTTAGAGACAAACCATCGGCTCATCTCCAAAAGACCTGATTCCCACATTCACTCCTGGTATCAGTCTCAACCATCTGCAACCACTTATGCCTACACTTATAAGGTATAACCACACCACGTGACACATCACACATAGGCCTCTAATAACATTCCTGATCACAATAGCTGCCCGTAAACAAACCCAGCACCGACAATTAGCCTCATATCCATTAGAACCCCGTTTCAAACCTCCACAACGCTGACAATGATGCAAGAAACACGAAGACCTCATAACTATATATCTGGATCAACAAATCAAAGTAAAACCACCAGACACACACCCTGTAAGCAAAAACTCAAATAAGCACAAGACGAAAAAGACTGAATACGTAAGGAGAAACACATAAGAGAAATATCAAACAAGTCGTACATGCACGACTCTCTATTAGTTCAATTCTATGAATCAATTTGCAATGAAATATCAAGGTATATGAATAAATCACAAGGATCTTATCCTGATATAACTTCCACCATGGCACGCAGCCCCGCTCAAACATATCAAATCACATGAAATTGCTAGGGTCTCACCCTCAACTCTGAATCACAAGTCGACTACACATCATACCAATCGAAACCTACCGTAATAGACCACGCGAGTTCACTTCTAGTCTCGTAACTCTCTAATAATAACAATATACACGGGCTACCACTCATAGAATCTCCCAACAGAGGTAAAAACATAAGCAAAGTACTAAATCATGAATTCACCCATAGGTGGAACAACAAATAAGGGAACTCACCCCAATAAGCAGAACTGAATCAAAATACGAATGGTTGCTCCTCTATAAGAAATCAAAAAGCATACTTGTATGACATCATTTGGCACAACGACCTCAAGCCTACTATGTGAAACACATCAATGGGCCGGGCCTCCTCCTCTTAGGTACCCTCTACTCACTTGAATACCCTGTTGTGACACACCAGTCTGGAGTTGGGGACAATCTCTCACTATATGGCTGATATCTCCACACTCAAAGCAACCTCTCTGCTGACGTGGCTATGGAAAATGTGCGATACGGGTACTCTGAGACCCATGAGTACCTGAAACACCGTGCAAAGCCTGAAGTGTAAACTGAATTAGCTCACCCACAAAACCTTTACCATGTCCTACCCTGCCTCCAAAATAACGACCAGTAGATCTCTCCGGTTCTAGCTCTGTTTATTATATTTTTGAGAATTATATAGAGTATTTTGTTTATTTTTATACTTTTATTTGATGATACTGCGCTTGACGATCATTAGGTACTTGTAATAGCACTCAACGAATTTATTTTTACAGAAACAGGAAGCAGTTAATGTTTTATAAAATCATAAGTTTATTTAGAAAAACAAGTTGTCAATTGTGTAATCCTAAATGATAATCAGCACAATGAGTAAGCAAACATAAAATCTCGAGGAAAAAAATTTACTTACCATTTTGCACTTCTATGGTAAAACAAAAAAATCCGAAAAAGTTTGGCTTAACCAACTGCATTTGTTAGAACACGTAGGAATTAGTCTTCTTTCCGAGTTCAAGTGAATGAGTGAATGGTGATATACCGACTTTGCACCTAGCTTACGACGATTTATTTTCTCGCCTTCATTTGTGTATAATTATTACATTAATGATCCTTCAAATCAGACACCGAGGAGAAGGATCACAATTTGTAACTTTAGTTTATATTTTAATGTATCTTTCACAGTGAAAGAAGAAAAAATTAAAAAAGACTTTGAAACTATCCGTCAACTTAGTTTTGTTTTGTTTATTGGGTCTTGTTTTCCTCGTTTGTGTATAGAATTTTCGTGCAGTTTCGTTAACCGGACCAACTTCAGAATATTTATCGTACTTTCTTTGATGACTCACAAAGTAACTGGAAATTTTACACAGACTCGATAAATGCATTAAACAAATAATTGAATGACTAAAAAGCATAATTCAAATATAAATTAGTCAGTATAAGCAGTAGCTAGCGGACTCAAAAATTTAATGGTGTTCAACCGCCTTATATCTAGAACTGTCACTTTCTGAGATTGCATGCGAAAATACAAAATATATCTTTGTATGTATTACTAGTTTCCAATATAAAACTATAGAGTTTGGGTGAAAAAAAAAAAAAAAAAGACAATGTGTGGTTGAGTATCCAATTATAGCCTCGATGTATGTATAAGATGCCCAATTTTGGCGTCGAGCTCATGTGGTCGTGCTCGCGCAGGTATGGACAAATGATTAGAATAGAGTATCATATTATTCCATTGAAGAGATACAAACCCAATTAGTAAAATAGAATTAGCGACAACTTCATTTGAACTTTTAAATGAGGTTATGGTGTTTATACTACAGAACTAAATATAACCACAATTGTAGGTTAATTTTGGTGGAAAGTAACAATTTAATTATGTTAAAAAGTCTAGGGTTTGTCCATTTCACCAATTGTTTCTCTAAGGTTTCTATCAGCCGACTGATTTTATATATGATATGAGTTGCTATTCTAGGATATTCAGGCATATATCTATGTCAAGTGTACTCCTATATCCACTGTAAGGGTCTGTCTAGGGCTTGTTTACTCCTAAAACGGTACAGTTGAATATATATGTGGTGTATAGACAAGAAAATCGATTTGATCCCAAAATGATAAATAAATTAAATAGAAATACAAGACTTGTCTATTGGAAACAACTTCTGTATCCTCACACGGTAGGGTAAGGTCAGCGTACACGCTACCTCCCCAGACCCACGGCGTGGGATAATACTGGGTATGTTGCTGTTGTTGTAGAAATACAAGACTTAGCGTTGATTCGAGTTAAGATAGCAGATAGCTTGGTTCCGGGAACAAAGCTTCCAATGACAGTAGTAATAACGATTTTTTTGAGCAAAGAGAATGTGACTCCGATCCGATGACCTCGAGATAAATCTGCCCAAAGCAGCTACCCGTCCGGTTAGCCGTTGTACGGCCTTCACATTGTCCACGACGGTGATTTCTTCGATGGATTTAATTTTTTCGGGGTTGATCTCGATCCCTCTATTTGATACCATGAAACCCAGGAACTTGCCCGAATCGACTTCGAAAGGACATTTCTCGGGGTTGAGTTTCATTTTGTATTTTCTCTGAACCTCGAACGTTGCCTGCAAATAAGGCAAATGGTCCTCTGTGCGCAGGGATTTAACTAGCATGTCGTCAGTGTAAACTTCCATTGATTTACCTATCTGTTGCTCGAACATTTTACTAACTAGGCGTTGGTATGTAGCTCTTGTATTTTTTAACCCAAAAGGCATTACATTGTGACAATATGTTCCATACTTAGTGATAAATGAAGTCTTTTCCTAGTCCTCCGGGTTCATTTGAATTTGGTTGTACCCGGAGTAGGTATCGAGAAAACTAAGGATCTCGTGGCCGGCGGTGGCGTCTAACATGTGATCATTGTTAGGTAGTGGAGAGGAGTCTTTAAGGCATGCCTTGTTCAAATCTTTGTAATCTATGCACATTCTAAGCTTGTTTTCTTTTTAGGGACTACGGCCACATTGGCTAACCACTCGGGATATTTTACTTCACTAATGGACCCTATTTTGAGAAGTTTAGTTACCTCGTCCTTTCTGAACACGTATTTTACCTCGGGCTGCGGCCTTCTCTTTTGATTCACCGGTTTAAACCTCGGGTCGTGACTTAGCCGATGTGTTGTTATCTCCGGTGGTATCCCTGTCATATCTAAATGGGACCACGAAAAACAGTCTATGTTATTGATAAGGAATTGAATGAGTTTTCTCCTGAGTTCGGGGGTTAACCCCCTTCCCAGGTATACCTTCCGTTCTGGTAGATGTTCGATCAATTCTTTGATGTTTGATTTCTCCGAGGTCGAAGGTGTTGGCGCTGGTGTCAAATCATGAACTGCAAACATCTCCTTTGATGCATGTTGCTCCCCGGAAACTATTTTCACACCATCTTTTGTTGGAAACTTCATCATCTGGTAAAGATTTGATGGTACCGCCCTCATGGTATGGATCCACGGCCTTCCGAGCAACGCATTGTACCTCATGTCACCTTTGATGACATGAAATTTTGTGTCCTGGATGGTCCTGGAAACATTCACGGGCAGGATGATCTCTCCTTCGTTGTTTCACTAGCAATGTTGAAGCCGTTTGAGACTCAAGATGCTGGTACGATTGATCTAGCATCCCGAGCTTCTCTACGACCCTCGACGTGATTATGTTAGCCGAGCTACCTGGATCCAAAAGAACACATTTAACGTGAATTTTATTTATTAAAATAGAAATTACCAGGGCGTCGTTATGCGTCTGAGAGAGGCCTTCTGTTTCCTCGTCGTTGAATGTAAGGTTGCCTTCCGGCATGTAATCTCAGGTCCTTTATCTCTCTTGTAATCGACACTTTGGTGCGTGTGAAAACAGGTCACCGTTGGATTTCGACCCCACCAATGATCATGTGGATGATATGTTGGGGTTCCTCTTGCTCATTCTTTCTATTGGCGTCTCTTTCTCTGAAGTGATTTTTGGCCCAGTCACTAAGGAATTCTCGAAGGTGACCTTCGTTGAACAACCGAGCTACCTCTTCTCTCAACTGTCTGCAGTCCTCGTTCCTGTGGCCATGTGTACTATGATATTTACACATAAAGTTAGGATTCCTTTGAGAAGGGTCGGTTTGTGTAGGTCTAGGCCACTTGGTGTCTTTAATCCTTCGAATGGCCGAAACGATACCCGAGGCATCGACGCTGAAGTTATACTCCGATAATCGAGGTGCTTCTGTGGGGTTGGTGTACTTTTCAAATCCATTCTTAGTCATGAGTCCCCGATAATTTTGCACCTGGTCATTTCTTCGATCATTCCGGGGGAGGGGGATTGCGTCCCGAACCGCTGCTTCTTCGATCTGAGACAGTGGTTGGTATCGTTCTCTATTTGACCTCGGTTCTCTGTCAATATCTCTGTGCATTTAATTCCCCGAACACGCGTCATCCCACGATTCAGCAATACTTTTGCCGGTTCTCGAGGTAATCATAGCCACGATTTTAGCCGCCTATTCCTTTACTTATACACTTCAATCTTCTTCTTTTACTGTTCATAATTTTTCGAACTTTCTCAAACTTTCTTTACTCAACTCACTCTTGCTTTTAACCTCATTCTTCAGAGAAACCCTTACTTCCTTCTGCTAACTATGACCTCCCCTTCCAAAAATTCAAATTCTTCAAAGAACAAAGAAACCACTAATGATGCAGCTCCTTCTATGCTGAGCACTATTATCTGTAAAAAGCTTACTATGGCTAAGGACTTCAAAGAGAAGTTCCCTTCTACTAACTCTCACACATGAGCTATTGGTGTATACCTTTCTTCCTTACGTCTTTCTAGCATCCCTGATGTGAAGGAAGACTGTGGTGCCATGATTTGAACACCATCACTCCTGATCTAGCGGAGCGGGTAACCTTCCCCAAGAAGGGTTTTACATACTTTTACACTTACCCCTTCACTTTGGGCCTGTTTTCATTGAGCGGAGGACCTGACTCCATAATCATGGAGATTTTCTTCCGTTATCAGGTCTGCTTGGCACGGGTAAGCCCTCCTGTGTGGCGGATGATAGCCTGTCTTCGGCGGCTATACCAGCAGATGGGGGAAGAGATCTCCCTGGCACGACTGATGAACCTTTATTCCTCCCAGATTTTCTGTGGGGGAATGTAATATTTAGCTTAAAATATATATATTTATATGTATATCGCCTCATGTATTACTCTTGTTACGTGGATTTAGGATGTAAAATATGTTGATTTATATAAATTCGAGGTGTTTTTATGTGTAGGATTCATCCGGAAGAAATTGGGGTAAAATGTGCGAAATTAGAGCCAAAACGGACGAAAAAAGAGGAAGTGGGATTTTCGGCGTTGCCAGGGCCAGTGTGAGGCGTTGGGCTGGACGCTGGTGACGTGCATTGTGTCCAACCTTGCCCGGGACAAGGTTATTTCGGCCCTAGACCTACCCAACACGTATAAAATCAAGACTAAGCCTAATATCTTGGGGAGACACCACTTTGGGAAGGGAAGACGCTTTGAGAAACATTCGGGAGTTAAGAGATCTCAGTTTTCTTCATCTTTTCTTAGTATTTTCAATTATCCAACCCGTATCAATTTGTTTGATTCTATCATGAGTAGCTAAAACTCATAGTTCTGGGGTTGTGATTTTGTCACGACCCAATTTTTCCTCCGTTGGGTATCGTGATGGCACCTAGTCTTAGGGACTAGGTAAGACTAACAGTTACTGAATAACAATAATAATAAAAGAAGGCTAGCAGTCTCGATATAAATCTCAACAGAATGTACAAAGTTTCCCAAAACAGGTAGTACAAGTCATAAGCTCTACGAATCTTCTACAACTTCTACGTACAACTGTTTGGAAGTAGATACAATAGTGTATGAATAATAAATACAAAGAAGGTGACTCTGACGCCTGCGAACGCAGCAACAGGTTATCTTGAGTCTCCTCGGCGATCATCCACACAGCTACTACAATATATACCTGGATCTGCACACAAAAATGTGCAGAAGTGTAGTATTAGTACACCACAGTGCTGCCCAGTAAGTATCAAGACTAACCTCGGTGGAGTAGTGACGAGGACTAGTCAAGACACCACTGGTCTACAAAATAAATAACATGAATATAGAAATGACCGAACGTAACATCTATCTAAGACTTCTCAGGATAATCCACAACAATGAAAATATAAAGTAAAAGGAAATTACAGAAACCAATCACGAAACAACACAAAATACACAGAAAGATGGACAACAAAACAAGCCGAATCAAAAGAAAACACAATACAATAGAGAACACCGATAACTCAACTCCACGTCAGTTTATTCACATCGGGCGTTAGCCATTAAAATCCATAACTGGTAGAAATCTTTAAACATCAGTTCATATGAAAAACTTTTGCAAATAAAATTATTTTAGTATGGAAGAGTTTACTTTGAAAACATATTTTCTCCAAAAGTAGATATAAGTAAAATTAATAGAGAGAATTACGTAAAACATAGTTTCTTTCAAACTACGAAACTTTCCAAAGAGGCTTTCCCAATAAATGACTTCCAAATAGCATTTTAGGCGAAACTAGTGCTTTTCAAACATACCTTCGATGTAAAAGTCATTCAAATATAATCATTTCAAAACCATTTCTTTTTCAATAATAATTTTCAATGAAATCCCTTGATAAAAATCTCCTCAAGATTTATCCACCGGAACTCAGTCCATCACTCAGAAATTTCCATGCAGTACAGGAGGAATATAAAATCTTTCCAATAAATGTAGTAAATAGCAAACAAGAACGACGAAAATAATAATGGATAAATACGGCACTGAATGTCCCCTCGTGCTAAATAACATAAACACGGCACGGAATGTCCCCTCGTGCTAAATAACATAAACATGGCACGAAATGTCCCCTCGTGATAAATAAGATAAACACAGCACGGAATGTTCCCTCGTGCTAAATAACATAAACATGGCATGGAATGTCCCCTCGTGCTAAATAACATAAACATGGCACAACATGTCCCCTCGTTCTAACATAACATAACACGGCACGAAATGTTCCCTCGTGCTAAATAACATAAACATGGCAAGGAATGCTCCCTCGCGCTAAATAACATAAACATGGCACGGAATGTTCCCTCGTGCTAAATAACATAAACACGGCACGGAATGTTCCCTCGTGCTAAATACCCTATTCTACTCATTTACAAAAGACCCGATTCTAGATCCATCTCCGTCATTAGCCTCAATCAGCTGCATCGACTCATGACTACACCCACAAGGCACGACCACAAAACATAGCACATCACACATAGTCTCAAATAGCACTTTTTGATCACAATAGCTGCCCGAAATCAACTCGACCTTGGGAATTAGCCCCACATCTGAAAAAACTATGTTTCCAAACCCCATAACACTGATAATGATGCAATGAACACGAAGACTTCATTAGTAAACTACCGAATAACCAAGCCACAACTAACACCACGGGGAACACATCCCACAACTAAACTAAAGAAACACATAACGAAATGACTGAATATGAAAATAGAAACATATAAAGTAACTATCAAACAAGCCCATAGGAACAACTCTCCATCAATACCGACTTACTAAAAGCAATATAACAACGAAGAAGCAAACCATATGAACAAATCACAAGGATTCCATCCTGATAAAATTCCACCGCGGTACTCAGCCCGGTCCAAACATATCGAATCCCAAATATCACGAGGACCTCGCCCTCAACTCTGAATCACATACCAAAAATATATCATACCAATTGAAATTCCTCTACTAATTCATCTCAGCTAGTAAAATCATAACGTTAGCTGATCTCGCACCTCGATGGAATATCAAATCACAACTCGTAACCAAAATACTCAGGAGAATCACATAAATCTTACCACGAAGAACACAAGGACTCACGTCCAATCTCACCACTATCAAGAATGAAATAAACAATGATAGACACGGGCTACTACTCATAGAATCTCCCAAAAGGACCAAACACAAAATGGAGTGCAAAACATGGAACTCATTCATAAATAAAACAACAAGTAAGTGAACTCTTCCCGACCAGCAGAACTATAATGAAATATAATTGATGCCCCTCTGTAACACATCAAAACATACATGTGATAATATCTGGCACATCGGCCTCCGGCCTACTATATGCAACATATCCACTGGTCAGGCCTCCCCCTCTTAGGCGCCCCTTACTCACCTAAATACCCTGCTACCACACACTTACCTGAATCCTGGGACAATCTCTCACCCTGTGGCTAACATCTCCACACTGAAAACAATCTCGCTGCTGACATGGCTGTGGAAAAACACACCATACGAATCCTCTGAAACCCATGTACCTTAAATCCCATACAAAGCTGGTAATGCAAACTGAACGGGTTGACCTATAAAACTTCTACCGTGTCGTGTCTTGCCTCCATAATACGGACTAGTAGATTCTTCCGATCTACGAGGCCTCATTGCCTCCCTGAAATCTTTCCCTGATCTCGTCTGTCCTCTCGCTCCCGGTCCCACGTGCGCTCTAACCGGCGAGCGATCCCTACTACCTGCTGAAATGAGGCATCCTACTCTAACTCTCGAGTCCCGCTAAATCGAATATCATGCCTGAATCTCCCAAATGACTCTACGGATTCATCTCCCAGCTGAGGCAACCAAGCGAAGTGCATGTCCTGCCCACTCACTGAATCTAACGGCATGCTCCCATAGTGACACAGCGCCCTGAGGCAACTGCTCAAAATCCACGTGCCGTACATCCCAAAGGAACTGAGGTGCAACCTCCCTCAAGGCATCTCCGAAAACTGAATCCATGCTAGTGAAGCTAACTTGGTCAGGTGACCCCAACTCATATGCCGCCACCACTGATCAACCCACTACTCTGAACCATGACACGTGATAAAAGCAATCCCGCTCATCTCCACAATACCTGAAGTACGAAGAATATAGTGACACTTCCCTAGAAAGCCCTGGTATCATCCGTCGCCAACCCACTGAAAGATAGAAGGGTGGTACTTCCTATACCTCTACTGTCCAAGGTATTCTTCCTCCGATGCTACTGTCCTAACCACGGGCTAAACTGAAACCACATGTCGTACTGTCATGACAACGTGTGTGATCTCGCTACTCTGGAGTGTAGACGGTGGGAGTCTCAACTCCTCCCCTGATCTGTGAAGCATCTGGTGCACTAGAATCAAGCCTTCCTGAGTCAATGAACCACTTATACTCAAAACTGTACTCAGGTCTCCTGAAGTCCGGGGTAGTAACAGGCGCCCCCAGTACCTGTCCCCCCAACTAGAACTACTGGCGACTCCTCAACGGCTGCTCTGGTAGGCATCTTAACAGCGGCACGTGATCCTCGTTGGCCCTTGTCTTTGACCCTTGCGATACTTGCTTCGGGGTAACATCATCAGGAACAGGCGTTCGTGTCTTCACCATCAGTGAGAGAATGGAACGATAATTTCAAACTTTAAGATCAATGAACTCGCATGATAGGAATGAAGGAAGTGAAATTGTCCTAATAGTTCTGTAGCCTCTCAAAGATAAGTACGGACGTCTCCGAACCCATCCGTAAGACATTATTAAACTCGCTTATGACTCCTAGCATATACGAACCTAGAGCTCTGATACCAACTTGTCACGACCCAAATTTCCCTCTGTTGGGTATCGTGATGGTACCTAGTCTAAGGGACAAGGTAAGACTAACAATTACTGAATAACAACAATAATAAAAGAAGGCTAGCAGTCTCGATATAAAATCTCAACAGAATGTACAAACTTTCCCAAAACCGGTAGTACAAGTCATAAGCTCTACGAATCTTTTACAACTTCTAAGTACAACAATTTGGACGTAGATACAACAGTGTATGAATAATAAATACAAAGAAGGTGACTCCGACGCCTGCGAACGCAGCAGCAGGGTACCTTGAGTCTCCTCGGCGATCATCCACACAGCTACTACAATATATACCTAGATCTACACACAAAAATGTGCAGAAGTGTAGTATGAGCACACCATAGCGGTGCCCAGTAAGTATCAAGACTAACCTCGGTGGAGTAGTGACGAGGACTAGTCAAGACACCACTGGTCTACAAAATAAATAACATGAATATAGAAATGACCAAACATTACATCTATCTAAGACTTCTCAGGATAATCCACAACAATGACAATAGAAAGCGGAAGGAAATTAAGAAACCAATCACGAAACAGCACAAAATACACAGAAAGATGGACAACAAAACAAGCCGAATCGAAAGGATACACAATACAATAGAGAACACAGATAACTCAACTCCACGTCGATTTTTTCACATCGGGCCTTAGCCATTAAAATCCATAACTGGTAGAAATCTTTAAACAACAGTTCATATGAAAAACATTTGCAAATAAAATCATTTTTTATGGAAGATTTTACTTTGAAAACACACTTTCTCCAAAAGTAGATATAAGTAAAATTAATAGGGAGAATTACGTAAAACATAGTTTCTTTCAAACTACGAAACTTTCCAAAGAGGCTTTCCCAATAAATGACTTCCAAATATCATTTTTAGGCAAAACTAGTGATTTTCGAATATACCTTTGATGTAAAAGTCATTCAAATATAATAATTTCAAAACCATTGCTTTTTCAATAATACTTTTCAATGAAATCCCTTGATAAAAATCTCCTCAAGATTTATCCACCGGAACTCAGTCTGTCACTCAGAAATTTCCATGAAGTACAGGAGGAATATAAAATCTTGGCAATAAATGCATTAAATAGCAAATAAGAACGATGGAAATAATAATGCATAAATACGGCACGGAACGTCCCCTCGTGCTAGATAACGTAAATACGGCACAAAATGTCCCCTCGTACAAAATAACAAAAACACGGCACGGAATGTCCCCTCGTGCTAAATAACATAAACATGGCACGGAATGTCCCCTCGTGCTAAATAACATAAACATGAAAGGGCATGTCCCCTCGTGCTAACATAACATAACACGGCACGGAATTTTCCCTCGTGCTAACATAACATAACACGACACGGAATGTTCCCTCGTGCTAAATAACATAAACATGGCACGGAATGTTCCCTCGTGCTAAATAACATAAACATGGAACGGAATGTTCCGTCGTGCTTAATAACATAAACATGGCACGAAATGTTCCCTCGTGCTAAATAACATAAACATGACACGGAATGTTCCCTCGTGCTAAATAACATAAACATGGCACAAAATGTTCCCTCGTGCTAAATAACATAAACAATAATTTAACAAGGGAAATTAACAATAAGAACCATAAATCACAACGCCCCGACAAGGGTCAACGACGCAACATTATCATCAATAGTATAAACAACAATAGCAATCATACCATCTCGGCAAGGGAGTCAACAATGAAAACAATATCATTAACAGCATAAACGGTAATAGAAACATAACATCCCGGCAAGGGAGTCAACAAAGAAAAAAACATCATCAACAATGGAATAATAAGAGAAACCACACAATCTCGGCAAGGGGAAACAGTTATAACCAATCTCACCTAAACAGTTAACTTCATGGAATAAGCTCAACTTTAACGAAGGCTCAGTAATAGGAAACATCAAGGAAATACCAATAACATAAATGTCTAACAGTTACACCTAAGTAGAACTTAAGGAAATAGTCATATAAATCAAAATGTAAGACTCACAGGCATGCTTGACTCCAACGAATAAATGTTCCAACTACGGCTAGTTGACTATAAGGCTAGATGACACTAATTATAGTCAATTAGGCAAGCTAGGAAGGAAATATAGCATGATGATAAGAGAAGTAGAATATTTCGTTAAGTCAAGTTAAGTCAAATCGCCAACGAAGGAATCCAAAAGACAAGTAATTCTAATTTAAAGAGGAAGGGATGAAATTAACAACCACGGATTCGAATGTAACAATTACAAATCATACACAGGTAATATAAGAACCTACGAATCCTAAAAGGCCAATTTAATTGAAACTAAGTCCGAGTACACACTCGTCACCTCGCTTACTCGGACTACAATCAACAAGGAAGACTCAATCCTAAGGGGTAGTTCCCCCACACAAGGTTAGGCAAGATACTTACTTCAAAGACGACAACTCGGTACTCAAAAAATAGACTTCTCTGGCGGGAAGGCCTCCGGACAGCTCAAAATCTACTAAAACAACTTCAAAATACATATAAAACGTATAAGGAACTATTCTAAATAATAAAGTTTCAGTCTTTACAAAATTATAAAAATCGACCCAAAAGTCGACCCCCGGGCCCGCACCTCGGAACCCGATAAATTTTATAAATTCCGATTACCCATTCCAATACGAGTTCACCCATACTAAATTTATCCAATTCCGATAACATTTGGTCTTTCAAATCATGAATTTACATTTTAGAAGTTTTCTTTCAAAATCCACAATTCCCTCAACCCAAAACACAAATTAAATGATAAAAACAAGAACTAATTCGTGAAATATAATTAATTCTAGTTGAATAACACTTACCCATTCGATTTGTGTGAAAAAACCTTCAAAATTCTCCAAGAACCGAGCTCTAGAAGTAAAAATATGATATTAATGGCCTAACCCTCGATTTTGGAATATAATCTGTCTGCCCAGATTTTAAGGCATCGCGATCGCGGTTTAAAGATGCGATCACATAGAGGAAATAATGTTGCTATCCAGAAAGGTTCTACGCGATCGCGAATAGGTAGATGCGATCGCAAAGTAGGAAGTAGGGACACTGGTCAATCTAATACTATGCGATCGCAAGCAAGCAAACGCGATCGCACTGTAGGGAATTTTATACTTCTGCGATCGCGGACCTGATGGTGCGAACTCATTGACTAAAAAGCTGGCAGGTCAAATGACACTATGCGATCGCGACCACTACTATGTGATTACATAGAAGGAAACCAGAAGGTAGCATCAGCAGTGGAAAAATGAGGAAAATCGATCTGAAACCTATCCGAAACACACCCGAGGCTCCCCGGGACCCCGTCTAAAAGCACGAACAAGTCTTATAACCTAACACGAACTCGCTCGAGGTTTCAACCCACATAAAACACACTAAATCGATGAATCAAACCCAAAAATTAATGAAATTCCTCAAAATTTCTTTAAACATCAATTTTTTGCATTTAAGGTCCGAATCACGCAAAACGAAGTTCGTTTCGTACCAAACTTCACAGATAATATATATAAATTATACCAAACCTGTACCGGGCTTCGATACCAATATACGGGCCCGATACCACAGGTTTCACATAACATTTCATTTTAAAAAATCTTTATATGTTTCAGAAAACAATTTTCTTTAAAAATTCATTTCTCAGAATCGGGACCTCGGAATTCGATTCCAGGCATACGACCAAGTCCCATATTTTCTTACGAACCCTCCAGGACCGTCAAATTATGTGTCCGGGTCCGTTTACCAAAAACATTGACCGAAGTCAACTTTATTCAAATTTCTAATACAAAATTATCATTTTTATCAGTTTTTCACATAAAGGCTTCCCGAATACATACCCGGGATTTGAACGCAAATCGAGGTGAGATAGAAGGAGGTTTTCACGACCTCGGAACATAGAGTTATCTAGGAATATACGGGATGACCTTTTGGGTCATCACAGATTTAGCCATGAATAGTGTTGTTTAACGTCGACTTAACCTTGATTACAATTCATGAATATATGGTTGTTTCTTCAATTCTATGGTTAATTGCTTAATTATCTGGCCAGCAGTTAGGTTATATTTACTATCTATGCTATGCTTGGGAAAGCCATGTTTAGATTAGAGAAGAATTGAAGAGAGTATGATCTTAACTCTGGGGGGGGGGGATTTGTGGTTAGGATAGGAATATACCTAGTCACCGTGCTCAATTAAATATCGCAATCATAATGCGTTCTTAATAAATTGATTTCATGGGAATATAAGCGTTAATCTATTTTGAATAGGCGAGTAGTACTTCAGGAGAAGGCTATGAGAGCAATTGTTTGATTAATTAGCAACCATGAGTGAATTATATGAATGGGAGAGTTAACTAGAACACAATAGTATTGGTGAATCAATCACAACCCTAGAATATTTGTCTCTACTGAATACACGATAATTATTTTGTTCCTAGATAATTTAGTTACTACTTAGAATTATAGTTTGGTATAATCACATTCTTGAACTCGGTTTTGGCTATAAAAATATTAGTGAATTTAGTGGGTAGTTTATACAAGTCTTTGTGGGTTCGACACTTGACTTATAATTTTATAACGCGTACGACCACATATAATTGCGCGTGCATTTGGGAGAAACAAGTGTTTGGCGTCGTTGCCGGGGACTTGAATATTGACTACTTTCTAGCTTTTTCTTTAATTGTTTATTATGTCAAGTCTAACTTTACTTGATTGTTGCTATGATCTCAGGAACTTTGATTGAATGAATAGGGTCGGAAGCCAGGACAGACTTCAAGGCTTTGACCCCGAACTTGAGAGAACATTTCATAGGAGGTTGAGGGAAGCAAGGGATACAAATAATCTTCAGGCACTCATTCAATTTCATGTGAACATGGAAGAGGAGCAACACGTGGCTGTTTAGGAGGTGGCGATGCCCAGCATTGCTATTTTCACCTCCAGCATTGTGAAGCCCAGAATCATTGGGCACTTTGATCTGAAGGGAAATTTATGGGTCATACATAAGAGGATCCACAATATCATATCCTGAATTTCATGGATATTAGTGATACTTACATCACTAATGGGGTCACTCCAGACTATGTGAGGCTCACACTTTTCCCATTCTCTCTGTTAGGTGAATAAAAGCGATGGCTGAAGGCAGAATCGGCTAATTCTATTACATCATGGAATGATCTGGCAAGGAAATTTTTGGAAAGGTTCTTCCCTTCAGGCAAAACTGCAAAAATTGGAAGTGAGATAATCGCCTTCAAACAAAAAATGGGTGAGTCTTTATAATCAGCTTAGGAGAGGTTCAAGGGGTTGCTCAAAGACTATCCTCGTCGAAATCAGATAAATGAAGTGTTAGCTCACACTTTCATAGAGGGGCCACATCCTGAGACAAAATTGTGATAGATGTTGCAGCTAGAGGTCAAGTGTTGGAGAAAAGCTTTGACGAGATATATGCATTATTGAACAAATTCTCCCAAAGCAATCCAGATTAGCAATGAGAGATGGGCAGTCACATAGTGCAAAAATCTGCAGGGGTTCTTGAGTTAGATGTCGTCTCGGCATTATCAGTGCAGATTTCTACACTGACCAACCAAATCAATCAGATGATCTTGGTTATTAACAATCAACAAGCTCAACCAGTGCAACAGGTTCAAGTGTTATGTGGCGTATGTGGAGAGGGTCACCCGGGCGACTTATGTGCAGTTAATCCAGAGGCTGTCTGATTTATGGGTAATGCAAATAGGGTCCAGAAAAACCAATATGGTAACACTTACAATCCCAACTAGAGGAACCAACCAAACTTCTCTTGGGGTTGAAACCAAGGTGCTCAAAATCAATACCGACCGCAAGCACCTAAACAACAATATAGACTACCTCTGGCTGAACAACAGGAAAATTCAACAAGTCACATTGAGGAAATGATTAAGAAATTGATGGCTGACCAGCAAGCCCAAGCCACAGCAATGAGAAATTTGGAGCGCCAAATGGGACAACTTGCCAGTGCCCAAAATACTTGACCAGTTGGAACTCTTCCAAATGACACTGAGGATAATCCTAAGACATCTATTAATGTTGTCTCAATGAGGAATGGGATACAATTAGACGAAGTCCAGTCAAAAAAGAGAAAACAAGTGACCTTTAATGAGAAATCTGCCACTATAGAGTCAGAATGAAAAAAATCAAAGGAGTCAGAGAAGCCAGCTAAAGAGGCGGTGGCTAAGCAACCCCCACCAGTAGTTGTGAGGCCACCACCTCCATTTCCTCAAAGTGCAAAAATTGAAGGATAATGTTGCGTATAAAAACTTTCTTGATATCTTGAAGAAGGTGAAAATCAATATTCCACTAGTAGATATCCTGTAAGAAGTGCCCAAATATACTAAATACATCAAGGACATAGTGGAAAATAAAAGGAGGCTGTCTGAATTCGAGACTGTGGCACTCACTGAGGAATGCAGCTCTAGAATCCAAAGCAAGGTACCTCAGAAATTGAAAGATCCAGGTAGTTTCACTATCCAAATATCGATCGGTAAGCATGAAGTCGGGCAAGCTTTATATGATCTTGGAGAGAGCATCAATCTGATGCCGCTATTTGTTTTCAGACAGTTGGGTTTGGGTGAACCGTGCCTAACAATGGTAATCTTACAGTTGGCTGGTCGATCCATTGCTCATCCAAAAGGAGTGATTGAAGATGTGTTAGTTCAAGTGGGTTCTTCCATATTCCCTGTTGATTTCATTATCTTGGACTACGAGTCTGATTAGGAAGTCCCATTTATTTTGGGGCGTCCATTCTTAGCCACATGCCGAGCTATTATTGATGTATGCAAAGGAAATATGACGATGAGAGTAGGTGATCAAGTGGAGGTATTTAATGTGTACAAAGCACTCAGATTGCCAGCCCACTATGAAGAGATATCCATGATTTTTGTAGTGGAAAGCAATTCTATGTCATTTGTGCCTTATATGAGCCCCATAGATCCTCTTGAACGAGCTTTGATTGGGAATGAAGAAGACATTGAAGATAAGATTATGGGCGAAATTAAACAAGTACTTGATACATCATGCAATTATGTCCATGGGTTTGGGAAGTTCGAGGAGTTGGGCAGGCATGTTACTCTGAGCCTTCCTAAGCCATCTATTGAGGAAGCTCCAAAGCTAGAAATAAAACCCCTTCCAGCACATCTGCACTATGCTTATTTGGGGAACTATAAAACATTTCCAGTAATTACCTCGTCCATCCCGACTAATGTACAAGAAGAAAAATTGCTCAGATTACTTCGCGAGCATAAAAAGGCTATATGATGGACAATTGCTGACATCAAAGGAATCGTTTTGCATGCATAATATTTTTCTAGAAGATGGACACCGCCTTAGTGTTGACCATCATAGGAAATTGAATCCTATCATGAAGTAAGTCGTGAAAAAAGGATGTAATTAAGTGGCTTGATGCAGGTATCATCTTTCCTAACTCTGACAGCAATTAGGTAAGCCCAGTGCAATGTGTGCCTAAAAAGGGAGGGATGACTGTGATTGAGAATGAAAAAAATGAGCTAATTCCTACTCGCACTGTGACAGGTTGGAGTGTTTGCATTGATTACAGAAATCTCAACAAAGCAAGCCGCAAGGACCACTTCCCACTTCCACCCATTGACCAAATTTTGGACAGATTGGCGGGGCATGATTATTATTGCTTCCTTGATGGTTATTTGGGGTACAACCAGATCGTCATATGCCCAGAGGATCAGGAGAAGACCACTTTTACTTGTCCTTATGGCACTTTCTCCTTCAAGCGAATGTCATTTGGTCTTTGTAATGCACAAACTACTTTGCAGAGATGCATGATGGCTATTTTCACCGATATGGTCAAAAATTTTGTGGAAGTTTTTATGGATGATTTTTTAGTCTTTGGGTCTTCTTATGATGATTGTTTGAATAATTTGAGAAAGGTATTGGCCCGTTGTTAAGAAACAAATTTGGTATTGAATTGGGAAAAGTGCCATTTTATGGTTCAGGAAGGCATCGTGTTGGGCCACAGATTGTCTAGGAGCGGCATTGAAGTTGATAAGGCGAATGATGAGGCGATTGGAAAATTACCTCCACCCATTTCTGTGAAGGGTGTTCGGAGTTTCTTGGGACACGTGGGATTCTATCGATGCTTTATTAAGTATTTTTCTAAAATTACTACTCCTTTTTGAAGGTTGCTTGAAAAAGATGTGAATTTCAATTTTGACGACGCCTGCCTGAAAGTATTCGAAGAGCTCAAAAGAAAGTTGGTGGTTTCCCCCATTATTGCCGCACTTGATTGGTCATTACCATTTGAGCTTATGTGTGATGAAAGTGACCATGCTATTAGGGCATTGCTAGTCTAGAGGAAGGACACAATGTTTTATTCCTTATAATATGCGAGTAAGACTCTTGATGATGAGCAGTTGAATTACACCACCACTGAAAAAGAGTTGTTAGGTGTGGTGTGGGCCTTTGAAAAATTTCGGACATACTTGGTGAGAACAAAAGTCATAGTCCATACCGATCATGTAGCAATCAGGTATCTAATTACAAAGAAGGAATCTAAGGCTAGATTGATGCACTAGGTTTTGTTGTTGCAGGAATTTGATGTGGAAATACGAGATCGAAAGGGAACAGAGAACCAAGTAGCTGACCATCTATCAAGGCTGGAAAGTCACGACCACGTGGAGGAAGGTGGCCAAATTAAAGAAGTATTTCATGATGAGCAACTTTTTTCTATCACCCAAGACCATCCGCCATGTTACGCGGACTATGTGAATTATTTGGTGAACAGGGTACTTCCTCCTGAAATTGAATCCGAAGCTAGAAAGAGGTTTCTACATGATGTGAACTTCTACTATTGGGGATGAGCCATATTTGTACAAGCAATGTGCTAACCAAATGATGAGGAGCACCTGAAAAGGAGGTCGAACTTGTGTTGTATGATTGTCATGCATCACCCTATGGGGGCCATCATGGAGGTGATAGAATAGCTGCAAAGATATTACAATCTAGTTTATTTTGGCCAACATTATTCAAGGATGCCCATGCATTTTTTAAGAAGTGTGACCATTTTCAGAGAACAGGAACAATCACAAAGAAGCATGAGATGCCTTTGAATAACATCCCGGAGGTCGAGATTTTTGATGTGTGGGGGATAGATTTTATGGGACCTTTCCCATTGTCCAGAGGAAACAAATATATTTTGCTAGCAGTTGACTGCGTGTCGAAATGGGTAGAGGCGATCGCATTGCCGGCAAATGATTCCATGGTGGTAGCTTTGTTTTTGAAAAAGACCATATTTTCGAGGTTTGGGACTCCACGTGCTTTGATTAGTGATGAAGGGACACACTTTTGCAATCGGTTGTTTAATAACCTTCTGGATAAATATAGATTCCGCCATAGAGTTGCGACGGCATATCATCCTCAAACAAGTGGAAAAGCTGAGGTATATAATAGAGAAATAAAGAAAATCTTAGAGAAGACAATGAGTGTGAATATAAAGGATTGGGCTGCAAAGTTAAATGATGCCTTATGGTCATATAGAACTGCATACAAAACGCCAATTGGGGCGTCACCTTATAGGCTAGTTTATAGGAAGGCATGTCACTTGCCTGTTGAACTTGAACACAAAGCATATTGGGCCATTAAGAAGTTAAATATGGACCTTCAAGTCTCGGGCAAGAAAAGATTCTTGCAGTTGAATGAGATAGATGAGTTCAGGCTACACTCTTATGAAAATGCTAAGCTTTACAAAGAAAAGACAAAAAGATGGAATGACAAGCATATCAAGTAGCGTCACTTCGATCCAAGCCAACATGTGTTATTGTTCAATTCAAGACTAAGGCTATTTCCTGGGAAGTTAAAATCGAGATGGTCAGGCCCGTTTGAGGTGGTGAGAGTCACTCCTTATGGTGCAATTGAGCTGCGAGCTTTAAATGGCGAAAGAATTTTTTTGGTGAATGGACACAGTGTCAAGCATTATTGGGGAGGAATAATTGATGGTGAGAAGACCAAGGTTGTACACGCTGATGAGTAAGCGAGACTCTGTGTCGTGCCGCGGTATTAAATCAGGCACTTTTTGGGAGGCAACCCAATTTTTATTGCTTTCATAGCTTAGCTTTCTAATTTTTTTAGTTAGAGTAGACTAAAGTTTGCATTTTCTTTGTAGGCATAGAAATTATAAGTAGAATGATGTGGGACATGTAGATTGGATATATAAAAGGCTCGGGGGATCGGGATGTTATAAAAAAATAATCAGAAAATCGATGAAACAGCGCCCAGGTCAGTGCCCCCGGCTGCCTAGGGTGCCCAAACCAGTATGCAAAAATCCCCTAGCGCCAGGCATAGCTGGAGCGCTAGGATAGGCGGTGACCAGGTATTTTCTTTTTCAATTTTTTTTAATTTTATTTTTCATTTATGTATTAGATAAATAACTCATACCCATAAAACCCAACCCATATACCCATCTTATTACCCATACCCATCCCAACCCAACTTAAACCATAACCCAAATACCCCAAAACACCCAAGTTAAAAAAAAACGCTGCTCTCTCTACCGTTTCTGCCGAGTTTCTTCTTCTTCTCTCTCAGAAATTTCCCAAGCTCTCACTTGATCTCATCCTAAAGTCTACAGGTATGTTCTTCTTCTTCTTCTTCTTCTTCTTCTTCTTCTTCTTCTTCTTCTTCTTCTTTTTCTTCTTCTTCTTTTTCTTCCTCTTCTTCTTCTTCTTCTTCTTCTTCTTCTTCTTCTTCCTTTACTAGGTAGATGATAATGAACATCCCATTCCCCCAATTGCCCTAATCCCCAATTTTTGCACCTTAAGTTGTTCTTAAGAATTGTTTTATGGTGGGTGGTCCATTTATTGGCCAAACTTTGTTGTGGGTGTATTGTATACGAAGTAGTAAACTAGAATTCCCTCTACCTTGTTGAAATTTTGGAGGGCCACCATGTTCCACCATTGTTAAACTAGAATGCACACACTTTATGCCCACAAGGTGTTTATTATATGGTTGAATAAAAATTTTGTGCACCGGTGAAGTCTGAGTAACCGAGTGTATTTTTATATGATATTGGACTAAGTGTGGGGTGTGTGGGGATAATTTTACATGCTTGGGAGTTTGTTTTCAATGCATACATGTTTCCCACACCATGTATCATATATAATGTATGTTGTAGAATGTTTTAGAGTTAGCTAGATTAGTGTAGTTGTAGTAGTTGTTGACATTAAAATACCATATGCTACTTGCTTGCATTAAGATGAATTCACCAAGCCATGACCACTCATTGTTTGTGTGGAATTGATTAGTTCCTTTTAGCTATTGTGTGGCATGGGGAAGTCTTGAGTACCCATGGCCTTGGAGTGCAACACTTGTGCGTTTTAAATCAAAATTGTGAAGTATTGTACATTGAGCCTTCGATTTTAAGTGTGGGGTCCTTTTACCTCGTGCGACAACCTTAGACATATTCCTCGATGAGTTCTCACATTCATGCTTATTTGTGTTGCAGGTTATTATGGTTCATGACAATGCAAGCAAAGGCAAGGGAGTAGGAAAGTCCTCTACCACTTCCCTCGCGCCCAAAAAGCGAAAGCAAGGAGAAGGATCCTCGCGGAAAGCTAAAGGCAAACAAATTGACGAGGGATCACAACATGCACCATTGAGACCGAGGCCTTGCTTAGATTTGGTCAATGATGCGGCTATTGCATGGCACAGGGACTTCGTACCATATGGATGGTACATCTGCGACATGGGAATTAATGTCAAGGCTTTAGAAAGAAACTTCCCAGATATACTTGGCCGGCTGCGCGCACTAAACATGGACAAGTTCATAGAATGCCCCGGGCATGCTAATTTGAGCATGGTTAGGGAACTGTAGGCCAATTGGGATGCAGGATGGGACACTGCACGTGTATGGGGGAGGAACGTGCCAATGGATAGGGGGTCCTTATGTGCATATTTGGGTATTGAGAAAGCTGACCGAGGAGGCTCCAAGAAATTTGTTAGAAGCCCAAACTACACAAGGATACGTCACACTCTTTGTGGCGTTGATTCAAATGCCAAGTGGATCAGGAAGAAAGGGTATATTCACCTTTAGATGGTTCGCTATGATTTTAACAAGACTTCCAAAGTGTGGCAGAATTTTGTGCAAGCCATACTTATGCCAGTGGAGCACAACAGTGAGTTGCTCTAAGCTACCTAGTGGCATGTTTGGTGCTGGAACATTAGGCTATGACATAAATTCTATCTTCCCATGTATTTGGTTTGAATTGTGACGTCTAAGTAAATTAATAGCCTATTTTGTGACGATTTGCTCAGTTGTTTGACTTGTATGCCAGATAATGCAATATTTCTTAAATTTATCAATTATGTGTGCTTGCTTGAATTGAGAGTTGAACAGAATCGTCTTGATTGAATCATGTGCAATGTGTGTATGAGGAATTGTGATCTTCTGTGCTATCCTATGTAGTCTAGAACTTGCCCCGTGTGTTAATCGAAGCGAAATTGTTAATTTGTGATAATCTATGAGATGATGTAGGCGCTTCTTGCTTGATCATAGATGTGTATGTCACTTAAAGATAAAATTTTCCGTTGCTACCCTCTTTGAGCATATAGACCTTTTGGCAACCACATTACAAGCCATACCCATATTTTTTCTTAGTTTGAGATTGAGGAGTATCGTTTGAGTGGAACCATGGAAGGGCCCTTTGTTGCACTAAAGTTGAAATCAAAAGTCACTAGCCGATGAGCTTTAATGTGTGGAGCGCATAGAAGAGAAAATAAAAAAAAAGAGAAAGAAAAATAAAAAAGTTGCACGAAAAGGAAAATAATTATAGTCAAGGTATGTAGAAAAAAAACACACACCTCCAAGTCTTACTAATTTGTTATAGTGGGAGTATAGAAGTGCTTAATTGAAGAAAAAAAAGACTATGTTGTATATGGTTTGTGGCAAGTGAATTCATTGAAAGAATATGTGTTCGAATAATGAGTGCAGTGTATTAAAGTGCTTAGGAGGGTTAGTCACTATTCCTAGATGTATCCTACTCGTCCATTAGCCTACATTACAACCTTAAAGTCCTAATTGATCCTAGATTTGACTAGCTTAGATTAGTAGAGATGTACACTATGAGCAAGTTTATGGTACAACCACGGGATGTATATGAATTCTTTGTGAGAGTGAGCGAATTTTGTTCAATTGTGTGATGTCATAATTATATTCAACAATATATTTTAATGTGTGGACTAGTCTATATTCACTATTTTGTTTGTTGGTGAGGGCACATGATCTCATGAATGAATGGTAATGTTGTGAACTTCTCTTATTGGGTGAGTGTGCGAGTTGAGGGCGCTTAGTGGTAACGAGTCATCTTTTGAGGTCGGGTGGTTACAAATAGGTTGTTCGAATTGATTAAATTGAATTGGTATAACTTAGGCATGCTTAAAACGGGAAGAATGTGATATTTTGTATGTTCATGCTTGATTGCCGGTATTGATCATAGTCAAACTTAGAGTGTGTGGTTAAAAAAATGAAGTGTTCCTCTATAGTTGAGATTTTTACGTAGCTGGGGTATATTTGATAGTCCTATTGCTTGAGAACGAGCAAGAGTCTAAGTGTGGGGTGTTGATATTTAGCTTAAAGTATATGTATTTATATGTATATCGCCTCATGTTTTACTCTTGTTTCGTGGATGTAGGATGTAAAATGTGTTGATTTACAATAATTCGAGGTGTTTTTATGTGTAGGAATCATCCAGAAGCAATTGGTGGTGAAGTGTGCGAAACTAGAGCTAAAACGGACGAAAAAAGAGGAATTGGGACTTTCGGCGCCACAGGAAGCGCCCCACGCCACCTGTGGCGCCCAAGACAGTGTGCTTAATTAGCCATCGCCAGGGCAGTGGGGCGCTGTGCTGGATGCTGGTGACGTGAATTGTGTCCAACTTTGCCCGGGACAAGGTTATTTCGGCCCTAGACCTACCCAACATGTATAAAAGCAAGACTGAGCCTATTTTTTGGGAGACACCACTTTGAGGAGGGAAGACGCACGAGAAACCTTCGGGAGTGAAGAGATATCAGTTTTCTTCATCTTTTCTTAGTATTTTCAATTATCCAACACTTATGAATTTGTTTGATTCTATCATAAGTGGATAAAGCTAATAGTTTTGGGGTTGTGATATAGCCATGAATAGTGTTGTTTAACATTAACTTAACCTTGATTACAATTCACGATTATATGGTTGTTTCTTCAATTCTGTGATTAATTGCTTAATTGTCTGGCCAGCAGTTAGGATATATTTACTATCTATGCTATGCTTGAGAAAGCCATGTTTAGATTAGAGAAGAATTGAAGAGAGCACGATCTTAACTCTTCGGGAGGGTTGGGGGGGGGGATTTGTGGTTAGGATAGGAATATACCTAGTCACCGTGCTCAATTAAATATTGTAATCTTAATGCGTTCTTAGTAGATTGATTTCATAGGAATATAGGCGTTAATCTATTTTGAATAGGCGAGTAGTACTTCGGGATAAGGCTGTGAGAGAAATTGTTCGATTAATTAGCAACCATGAGTGAATTGTATGAAAGGGAGAGTTAAATAGAACACAATAGGATTGGTGAATCAATCACAACCCTGGAATATTTGTCGCTACTGAATACATAACAATCATTTTGATGCTTGATAATTTAGCTACTACTTAGAGTTATAGTTTGGTATAATCACATTCTTGAACTAGATTTTGGCTTGACTAAATAACAATTTTGGTGAATTTAGTGAGTCTTTGTGGGTTCGACACTCGACTTATCATTTGATTACTTGTATGACCACGTATACTTGCGTGTGCGTTTGGGAGCAACATAATGATATACTTTAGCAAATATGGTCACCATTATTTTCTCACTAGCATGGATGATGATAACGACCATGGATGGATGGAGCAGTTCGTTGCCAGTTGCCATCAGGGACATCATCCCGGCCACAACTCCATCCTTTCCTGAATCATGGAATCGAACACGTAAGTTCAACATCTATCCTTTCTTTTGGTTAAAGGTTGTTCCATGCTATCACCGATCCTTCTTTTTCCATTATTTCAGCAACTCCGTAAACACCACCAAGGGTTGAAGGCTTGGACCACTGGGTCCAGAAGATTTTGGACGTCACCACACCTGAAACCCGCTAGTGGAAAGAACTGGCCCTTAAATACGGGCGGAAAGCCACAAATCATGGTAAGGTAACTTATCTTATTTTTGTCTCGCGTATAAGAAAACTGGCTAACTTCTCTTTTTGTTGAATTTTGGTCTTCCGCAGGGCTCTGTTACCATTGCCGAGGAGGAAATTTTTGTTGATACTGCAGACATGACGAGGTTGCTGCAGAAGACCTTCGCCCGAACGGATATCATCAGACTTGCTTCCTATTCAAGTGCTTCCTCTCGGAGTCCCTGGCCAGAGAGCAAGCAACAAAAAAGGAGATGTTCCTCTACTACCGAGGATAAAAATAAAAAGGTGAAGATCGTCGTGCCCGAGCTAGCCGTAGACACCTTGATGATCGATGATGATGGGGAAGCCAGTGATGAAGTTGGTTCTCTACATAGAAGACGATGACCTTCATCATCTCAATAGGATGCTCAACCTGTTGAGCTAGTTACACCAACCGAGGATGGCGTCTAGGCACTCTGGGGTTTGTGATATAGTGGAAGATGCCAACTCTTTCTTTCGAGCCCCAATCGCTACTCCCGATACTGTGAGGCTGAATACCAGGCCGCTTTTGTCTTCTGTTGATGAGCAACCAACTTCTAGCACTGCTTTTTCTGCAGATGCTTCTCAACCCATAATGCCATCAGCTTCATCTCTTTCTTCGCCAACGATGCCTTCACCACCAGAAAATGCTACATCATCTCCACTGGACACTGACACCCCAGAGGAGGATACAATATTATATTATACTATATTCGACTAGCGAGCATATTTAAATGTGTGTTTTGCGCTCATCAAATTTTGGCGTCATTGCGGAATATTGGCAATCAACAGTGTTTGAAATAGTTTGTAGTGCTAATTCAGGAATATTTCTTTTTTTGTTTTTCTCTTTTTAGAGTTGGCGTTCTTTGACTGTGCTCAGGATACATGTTTAGATTGGTGCATGACTCAATCATCTTAGAAACAAGTGCAACCATACAAGCCAGATATAGAAAAACAACTACGACAACTGAGGAAGGAAAAAAATCTCATTGAGAAAATAGGAAAGGGTGGGCAACCCTCAACCAAAGAAACTATGGCTGGAATCGGTGATGTTGATAATATGGATTTGGTTGCAAGAGAGGTAGCCCAGGAACAACAAAAATCTGCAAGGGATGCTGAGAAAGAAGCGATTAGAGATGCACAGATTATCTATGAAGAGGATAGGGCTCGGAGAATTTCTCAAAATCAACCCTTGGCTGCAGCCCAATTCGGAAACATAGCTCCCGGTGTTGGGAGGCCACTTTGTGATTATGCTAGACCGGTCTACAACCAAGTATTATCAAGTATTAGACCACCTCCAGTTGCAGCTAAGCATTTTTAGTTGAAGCAAGAGTTTCTCCAAACCCTTCAAAACTGTTGTGTCTTCAGAGGAAAGATGAACTAAGATCCAAACAAAGATGATGCAAAACAGTTTACTTGAGGGCAATTCCCTTCACACTCAAAGATGATGCAAAGCAGTGGCTTCGAAGCTTGCCTGCGGAATCGATAAGAATGTGGGATGAGTGACTAGAAAATTTCTTGATAAATATTTCTCATAAGCTAAAATGGGCAAGTTTAGAAGAGAAATCCATAGCTTCTGCCAGAAAGAGATTGAAATTGTGTTTGAAGCATGGGAGAGGTTTAAGGAGATAGTGTGAAAGTGTCAACATAGCGAAATTGAACTCTTGATGCAACTCTAGGACTTTTGGGATGGATTGACACTGGCCTCACGTAGAACATTGAGCAATGCAGTCGGAGGCCCATTTATAAAGAAGACTCCGGAAAAGATAGTCACAATTTTTGATGAGTTGTCTGAGGATGCAAATCAGTGGCCCTTTGAGAGTGCTGAAAGAAGAAGATCGACTAGTTTTCACCAGATTGATACTAACACATCTATGCATGTACAACTTGATGTCATGGCTAAAGAAATACGAAAGCTGACCTTAGCCTTAATACACAATTAGCCTCATACAGCTTGTGATATATGTGGAAGAGGACACCCTACTCACGAGTGTCAATCCTCAACTAAGGAAGTGAATGTTGTGGGAAATTATAATGCATTGGGTCAGAGACACCCCGATTTTTTATGGAGTTGACCTGGGGGTACTGCAAATGCATGGAAATAGAATAACCCTAGACCCTAGGGACAAGGAGCTCCTGGTTTTATGAATCAGAAGAGGTCGCATTTTCAACCTCAACAACCCACTCAGTCTGGAATGGAAGATCTCATGAAGGCCATAATTATCAAAATTGATGAGAGACTTGAAGCTCATTGCTCAGCTATCAAAGAATTGGGCACTAGTTTTCGAAACTTGGAAAGACAGGTTGGGCAGTTAGCCACCATATTATCTGAGATAATTTCAAGTACTCTCCCCGCTGATACTGAGAGAAACCCCAAAAAATAGTGGATGTTGTAACCTTGAGAAGTGGGCAAGTGTTGAAAGATCCTACCTGTCACACCTCTTTTTTTCGCATCAACCCTATTACAAGGTTGACTTAGAAGAGTTTTTCCAATCGAAGTGACGTTTTGAAAAAGGGATTATTTATTATTTAGAGTCGCCACTTGGAATTGAGTTTTGGTGTTCCAAGTCACCTTTTATTGAATCCCTTATCAAAAGGAAGATTTGACTCCTAATTCATGGTCTACGAAAACAAAAGATTGAGTAAGGAATTCTGTTGACCGAAGGGAAGGTGTAAGGCATCCCTCGAGTCCCGTGGTTCTAGCACGGTCGCTTTATTGACTAATGTAAGGCTTAAGTCAATTTTTACCTATTCTTATATTTTTATTGATTATGGCTTATTTATTACCGCTTAATTAATTATTGTATTTTTATTAATTATATTCACCAAGATGCGGTACGCACACAAGGTATTCTTTGAAATTAAATGTTAAACCAAGGTACGGAATGTATACATGGTCAAAATATAATTGTTTTTAAATTTAATTGTATCGAGACGCGGGGATGCGCACATGAACCTTTTATTATTTAAGCACATCAATCCAAGGTTCGGGTATGAACACATGGGCTAATAGTGTATTTAAAATATTTAATTATTTTATCTCTTAACACTTACTAATTTAGTATAATAGCCACGAAAGGATTACTAAGTAGTCATGTTCATTAGAAAGAAATGAAAGAGAAAAAAAAAGTTGCCTACACAAACAGAACAAAAAAAATAAACTTCCACATTTTTATTTGATTAATTCTCATTTTTATTTATTTTTCTTGTAGCTTTTTGATTATGTCAATCAGAATTAGTGAAATCCAAAGCGGAACATCGAATTGACTTGCCTTAATAACATACAATATATTACATGAAACTGAAAGTTGATTGTTTTTAGCCAAATGTGAATTACTTATGCATTATTCATGGTTCATCTAAAGAAACAAATATAGAAAGGTGAGTTAGGATCATTAGAGAATAAAAAGGCATATTATGACTCCAAATTTGTTGCCACTCACCATAATACTTGGAAAAAGGTTACCGTCTTCCTAAAATACAATGGGATAGACATGCAATTGATACAAGATGTGATATGTATGTATGTATGTATATATATATATATATATATATATAT
>ML333798.1:11010-41072 GCA_005239505.1 Nicotiana paniculata
TAGAATCGGGTTATTTTAGGGATTGATACACTTGTAAATTGATTCATCGACTTATAACCTACTCAGATGCATCGTTGAATATTCAAAACAAAACGTCTCGACCTATAACAATTAATCTGTTATAATTGATTCATCGACTTTATAACCTAGTGATGAATAAATGTAATTCATTAACTCTGTTATAATACAAATAATGAATACTACTATCATATACTATAACATGCTATATACGTAGTTAAAGCAGCACGAAGTGTGTTTTGTATATATATCTATATATATACACACACACACTTTGATAGCCGTATATATATACATATAAGAACATGAAGCGCTAGGAACACAGGGTCGGGTTCTTTTAGGGATTGATACACTTGTAAATTGATTCATCGACTTATAACCTACTCAGATGCATCGTTGAATATTCAAAACAAAACGTCTCGACCTATATCAATTAATCTGTTATAATTGATTCATCGACTTATAACCTAGTGATGAATGAATGTAATTCATTAACTCTGTTATAATACAAATAATGAATACAGTAGCATATACTATAACATGCTATATATGTAGTTAAAGTAGCACGAAGTGTGTGTGTTATATATATACACACACTAACATATACTATAACAAGTTATATATATGTTATAGTATTACAATGAAGTGTCTGTGTGTGTGTGTCTATATATATATATATATATATATATATATATATATATATATATAAGAACATGAAGCGCTAGGAACATAGAATCGGGTTATTTTAGGGATTGATACACTTGTAAATTGATTCATCGACTTATAACCTACTCAGATGCATCGTTGAATATTAAAAACAAAATGTCTCGACTTATCATCTAATCTTTTATAATTGATTCATCGACTTATAACCTAGTGATGAATGAATGTAATGCATTAACTCTGTTATAATAAAAATAATGAATACAATAGCATATACTATAACATGCTATATATGTAGTTGAAGTAGCACGAAGTGTGTGTGTTATATATATACACACACTAACATATACTATAACAAGTTATATATACGTTACAGTATTACAGTGAAGTGTGTGTGTGTGTGTGTCTCTCTCTCTCTCTCTATATATATACATATATACATATATACATATATACATATATACATATATACATATATACATATATACATATATACATATATACATATATACATATATATATATATATAAAAGAACATGAAGCGCTAGGAACACAAGGTCGGGTTCTTTTAGGGATTGATACACTTGTAAATTGATTCATCGACTTATATAAATTAATCTCTTATAATTGATTCGTCGACTTATAACCTAGTGATGAATGAATGTAATTCGTTAACTCTATTATAATACAAATAATGACTACTATTATATCAATTAATAGAATAATATTATATTGGTTTATCAATTCATTAATTATTCGTACGTAGTAATGTATAATATTGATCACCAATTACAATATAGTTTATGCGTGTGTACGAAATTACTCATATACTTAAATATAACTTAAAAAATTCCTTTATATAGATGCTATTATAATCTATTAAAAGAAATTACCTAGTTAATATTATTTTTTTTAAAGATTATGCTTATAGTTTATAATTATTTATAATAATTTTATTTAAATAAATAAATATTTATAGCTTATAATATTTAAAAACCAAAAAAGAAAAAAAATAATTTGATTTTCTTTTTAAAAAAATAGCGACTAATGTTGGTCGCTATTTTGGTCAACGGTCAAAACTTAATTACAGAACAAAAGTAGCGACCAACTTTGGTCGCTTTTTCTAACAAACAGAATCAAAAACGGGTTCCCACCCCACCCCATTTCTCTTATTTTCTTCCCCAAAATTTCCCCAACTCTCTCTTTCCCTCCTCTTCTCTATTTCCCTCACACAAATCCCATTCCCTCACCCCGCGCCACCACTGCTCGCCGTCGCCGCCCACCACTGCTCGTTGTCGCCGCCCACAAGTGTCGCCGCCCCTCTCTCTCCTTCTCCACCTAAAAAACTAGGTTTGAATTATAACCTTGAATCTTTGTTATTTCTAGTTTTTGTTTCAATATTTGATGTATTGTAGTTTATTGTTTCAATTAGTGTTTCAATTCTTTGAACATTGTAATCTATTGAGGATTAGGGTTTAGGTCTTGTTTTAATTAGTTTTGTTAATGTCACGACCCAAAATCCATAAGGTCGTGATGACGCTAGACACCACTGTCAGGCAAGCCAATCTTTAATTAGTTGAATTAGATTCCTGTTTTAACATTTTTGAAATCATTATCTTTAA
Source organism: Nicotiana paniculata (assembly GCA_005239505.1). Classification (NCBI taxonomy): domain Eukaryota; kingdom Viridiplantae; phylum Streptophyta; class Magnoliopsida; order Solanales; family Solanaceae; genus Nicotiana; species Nicotiana paniculata. The sequence goes on from ML333798.1 coordinate 13,314, forward strand.
CTTGTTACGTAATAACTAAACAAAATCCGTTAAGTAAATACAACAGTTTCAATATTCCATTTCTGTAAATAAAATATATCCCGTACAAATCCCACAACCCGGTGTCACAAGTACATGAGCAACTTCTAAGAATTTTATAATTTCTACAAAGCTTGTTCGAGATACAAGTGGACAAGGAAATTAAAATGGAAATAAATACAATGCGAGGGAGACTCCGTCAGCTGCGGATCGCCTCCGGATGATGCAGCTCGCCTAAGTTTCCAAACCAGCCACATCGCTATGAATGTACCTGTGCAATAAAAATGCACATCAAGTGTAGCATAAGTACGAAAATAACGTATACTCAGTAAGTCGTCCGCCTAACCTCAGAGAGGTAGTGACAAGAGGTCGAATTAGACACTTGTTAGAGGTCAATTTAGTATATTCAAGTGTAACACTAAGCATGATTATCATAAGCAATTTATTAAAATCAGGAATAAATAATATCAACTCCTTCCACATTTAACACTTTAAATCTTCGTCATATTAATAATAATTAATCAACATGGGTGATTTAATCAAATAACAAATAATCAATGGGAAGGAACAACTTCTTATAGAATGTGAATAACTTTAAATATCTTTCATTTCAGTTGACAACTTAAAATTTCTGGCCAGTAATCAGGCAAAATCACAGCAAATACGCAGTAAATATCATGCGCAAGCAATGCCGAGGGTCGAACGACACGGACCAACAATAATAAACTGTGCACTGCCGAAGGGTTGAACGACTCAAACCATAGATGCATCTATTTTCCTCGCTCGCGAATCGATCATGCGACGCGGTCAACATAATAACAATAAGGCTAGCCTGCTCACGAATCATACCTGCGACTCAGGTGCTCAGATGTACCCGCATTCACATAATAAATCCACATTTTTATCAAGAAAACAACTCCTCAAGAGAATGATAAAATTCTTCTTAAAGGAACACGAAAAATGGCATTTAAATCTTTGTTTTGAAACTCATTTGCCAAGTTTAACAATATTCAATAATATAACCTTATCAGGTGACAATTATCCGCAGAGGGAATCAATTCTCTTTCTAGATGATTAAGAAATGAACTCTAGTCTTCTTAGATATTCAATTACTATTTCGATTATATTAGCGGTCTAATATTACTGGCAAGATCACAGGTACAACAGGTAAGGCATGCTAGTGGGTCCTAGACTACCCGGACATGGCATAATAGTAGCTACGCACGGACTCCCGTCAACTCGTGCGTACGTAGCCTCCGAAGATAATAACACATACTTAATTAGTTCACCTAGGGGGACAATTACCCCTCACAAAGTTAGAAAGGAGACTTAACTCACTTCGAAATTCCATAACCGGCTTCCAAGCCCTTCCGACGACTCCAATGGACGCATAATGCCCCAAAACTATCCAAATAACGACAAACCAATGAAAATATACTCTAATATTTGTAACAATTTAAATTATATAATTTCCCAACTCCGCTCAGTGAATTGACCAAAATGCCCTCGGGCCCACGTGCCCGGAATCTGAAATTTCTCGAAGATATATTCTACCCATAGCCTTACTAGCTCAAATATACAATTTACACTAAATTCAATGCTCAAATTCGTGGCTAAAAATCCAAATACAAATTTCTAGGTTTTCTTCAAGATTTCCCAATTTCCTACTAATTTCTATGTCTAATTCATGTGTAATCCTTGTATAAATCTTAAAAACATGAAGAAATTACTTACCTAGTGATGCTTGGTGGAAAAACCCTCTTGAAGCTCCTCAAAATCGCCCACATCAATGAAACAAATGAAGGAAATGGCCAAAATCCCGTTTAAAAGACAGTTGCCCAGCTCTGCCCTTCTATGTGATCGCATAAAGGCCACTGCGATCGCATAGGCCAAACCATGCTGCCCAAAATCCCCTTCTGTGCGTTCGCATGCCTACAGGTGCGTTCACACATGCCAAAGATGCAACCCCCACATTTCCTCTACAGTGCGATCGCATACACTTACCTGCGATCGCATAAACCAAAATCTAGCAGCCTCCCAAATTGCATTGTGCGACCGCATAAGCCAAAATTCCAGCCCCTCAAATTTCTTCTTCGCGATCGCACACTATGGGCCGCGATCGCATAGATTACCAGTGACACCAGCAAACAACAGCAGCAGGTAGGGGGGAAATGGTCCAAAACCACCCTGAAACACACCCGAGGCCCCCAGGATCCCGTCCAATCACACGACTCAGTCCCATAACCTTACACGGACCTTCTCGAGGCCTCAGATCACATCTAACAACGCCGAAATCATGAATCGCACTAAAATTCAACTTTATGAACTTTGAAATTTCAAACTTCCGCATTCGATGCCAAAACCTATCAAATCACGCCCGATTGACCCCAAATTTTGCACACAAGTTATATTTGACATTACGGCCCCAATCCAACTTCCGAAATCACATTCCGACCCCGATATCAAAATTTCCACTTCCGGTTGGATTTTTCAAAAACCTTCAAATTTTTATCTTTAGCCAAATGACTTCAAAATGACCTACGGACATCCAAAGTTACTTCCGATCGCGCTCCCAACTCTAGAATCACCATACGGAGCTATTCCTAGGCTCGAAATCCTAAACGGACATCAATAACACTGAAATGCCATACAGCCCAAATTTATGAAATTCTTCTAAAATGCTATCTTCCATAATATACGCTGAAACGCTCCCGGGTTATCCAAAACCCGACCCAGACATACGCCCAAGTCCGAAATCATCATACGAACCTGCAGGAACCTTTAAATCCTGATTCCAAAGTCGTTTACTCAAAATTGCAATCTTAGTTGATTCTTCCAACTTAAGGCTTCCGAATTGAGAATTTTCTTTCCAAATTAACTCTAAACTTCCCGAAATTCAATTCCGACCACGCCCACGGGCCACAATACCTGAAACGAAGCTGCTCACGGCCTCAAACCGCTGAACGACGTGCTAGAGCTCAAAACGGCTGGTCAGGTCGTTACGGTTAATTAATTTTATTAACTAATTAGCTTAATTACTGTTGAATTCTATTATACTTTGTATTGTCTTGATAGTTTAGTTAGAATCTAGGGTTTAGGATATGAATTGGACTTTTAGTTTATGTATTGAAATTTTAGTTTATATATTTAAATTTTAGGATATACATTGAAATTTTAGGATATGAATAGGACTTTAATTTATGTATTGGAATTTTAGTTTATGAATTGGAATTTTAGTGTATGAATTAAAATTTTAGTTTATGAATTGAACTTTTAGTTTATAGATTGAAATTTTAGGATATGAATTGAACTTTTAGGATATGAATTGGACTTTTAGTTTATGTATTGGAATTTTAGTTTATGAATTGGCCTTTTAGTTTATAAATTAAAATTTTAGGATATGAATTGAACTTTTAGGATATGAAGTGGACTTTTAGTTTATGTATTGGAATTTTAGTCTATAAATTGAAATTTTAGGATATGAATTGAACTTTTAGGATATGAATTGAACTTTTTATGTATGAATTGAACTTTTTGGATATGAATTGAACTTTTAGTTTATGAATTGAACTTTTAGGATATGAATTGAACTTTTTATGTATGAATTGAACTTTTTGGATATGAATTGAACTTTTAGTTTATGAATTGAACTTTTAGTTTATAGATTGAACTTTTAGTTTATAAATTGAAATTTTAGGATATGAACTGAAAGTTTAGGATATGGAATTGAACCTTTAGGATATGAATTGAACTTTTAGTTTATGAATTAAACTTTTAGTTTATAAATTGAAATTTTAGGATATGAATTGAACTTTTAGGATATGAATTGGACTTTTAGTTTATGTATTGGAATTTTAGTTTATGAACTGGAATTTTAGTTTATGAATTAAACTTTTAGTTTATAAATTAAATTTTTAGTATATGAATTAAACTTTTAGGATATGAATTGGACTTTTAGTTTATGTATTGGCATTTTAGTTTATAAATTAAAATTTTAGGATATGAATTGAACCTTTAGGATATGAATTGAACTTTCAGTTTATGAATTGAACTTTTAGTTTATAAATTAAAATTTTAGGATATGAATTGAACCTTTAGGATATGAATTGAACTTTCAGTTTATGAATTGAACTTTTAGTTTATAAATTAAAATTTTAGGATATGAATTGAACTTTCAGTTTATGAATTGAACTTTTAGTTTATAAATTAAAATTTTAGGATATGAATTGAACTTTTCGGATATGAATTGGACTTTTAGTTTATGTATTGAAATTTTAGTTTATGAATTGGAATTTTAGTGTATGAATTGAACTCTTAGTTTATGAATTGAACTTTTAGTTTATAAATTGAAATTTTAGGATATGAAATTGGACTTTTAGGGTATGAATTGGACTTTTAGTTTATGTATTGGAATTTTAGTTTATGAATTGGAGTTTTAGTTTATAAATTGTAATTTTAGGATATGATTTGAACTTTTAATTTTTGAATTGAACCTTTTGGATATGAATTAAAAATTTTGTGTATGAATTGAACTTTTAGTTTATAAATTGATCTTTTAGTTTATAAATTGAAATTTTAGGATATGAATTGAAATTTTAGGATATGGAATTAATTAACTAAAAAAAGATTAGGATATGAATTAACTAAATTAATTTGTTATTATTTTATTTGTATAGACGGAACATCGTACTTGGATGTACAATAGGAATTATCCTCATCGGCGGGGATTGGGGGAGGATTTTGTAGAAGGGGTTCATGACTTTATTAGACATGCAACGTCACTTCCACTATACCAAAGTGAAGGAGTAATTAGGTGCCCTTGTGTTAGGTGCGATTGTATGAAGTTTGGAAAATCGGAGGAAGTTAAGATTCATCTTTATAGGAAGGGGTTTATAGAGAATTACTTTGTGTGGACTAATCATAGAGAGTTCGATGGTAGCAATGTGATATTTTATAACATGGTTGTGGGTGAAAGTAGTAGGTTGGTGGAGAATACAAATCGTGATTCTAGAATTCATGATATGGTTGAAGATGCTTTTGGGATGCACTTAGGGTGTGAGCCCAATGAAAAGGTTGAACAAACTCCTAATGATGACGCAAAATATTTTTTTGAACAGTTAGAGGAAGCTAGTCGTCCATTACGGGAAGGAAGTCCGCACTCTGAGCTGTCTGTTGCAGTTAAATTTTCTGAGTATAAAATCTGATTGGAATATTTCTCAACTAGCCATGGACTCTTTCATTAACCTTATGAGCGAACTAGTTGACCCTAATATCAACTTACCTGGTGATTTCTATAAGGCAAAGTCATTGGTTTCTAACTTAGGACTTTCATCAAGAAGAATTGATTGTTGTGACGATGGTTGCATGTTATATTATAAAGATGATGCAAATTTAGATAGTTGTAAATTTTGCGAAAAGCCTCGTTTCAAGAGGCTTTCCAGTGGGAATATGGTCGCTATCAAGGCGATGCATTATTTACCTCTTATACCTAGGTTAAAGAGGTTATATGCGTCGATAAGTTCTGCTCCTCATATGAGATGGAACTTTGAAAATAGAACACCACCTGGTGTTATGTGTCATCCTTCAGATGGAGAAGCTTGGAAGCACTTTGATATGACATATCCAGATTATGCTAGTGAACCAAGGAACATTCGGTTAGGTCTGTGTGCGGATGGCTTCACACCTTTTTCTGTCTCTGGGACACCATATTCATGTTGGCCTGTCTTTCTTACACCTTATAATCTACCACCCGAGTTGTGCATGAATAGTCCATATATATTCTTAAATTGTATTATCCCCGGTCCACGTAATCCAAAAAGTTTGATTGATGTATATATGCAACCATTGATTGATGAGCTAAAACAATTGTGGTACGATGGTGTTGAATCATATGACATATCAACCAAGCAGAATTTCAATTTGCGTGCTAATTTAATGTGGACAATTAACGATTTTCCTGCGTATGGAATGTTGTCTGGATGGATGACTGCTGGGAAGCTAGCTTGTCCTTACTGCATGGGAAATAGTAAAGAATTCACTTTGAAACATAGCAGAAAGAAAGCATGGTTTGATTGTCATCGTCAATTCTTGCCTCCTGACCATGAGTTTAGAAGGAAAAAATGCATTCAAAAAGAATAAAATGGAATATGATGCTCCACCTCCGATACTTTCAGGTGAGGAAATTTGGGAAAAGGTCCAGAACTTTAGTAAAGTTACTGAAGCTCCACCTTATAGATTCCCTAGATATGGTGTTACTCATAATTTGACGAAACATAGTATATTTTTGGAGTTGCCTTATTGGAAGAATATTCTTCTCCGTCACAACCTTGATGTCATGCATATTGAGAAGAATTATTTTGAAAATTTGTTCAACATAGTGATGGATTTTAAAGGTAAGATAAAGGATAACCCGAAGGCTAGAATGGACTTACAAGAATATGGCAGGCAACCTGAATTATACTTGCAAACAGAAAAAATGGTAAGATATTCAAGCCCAAAGAAAGTTACACATTAACTTTGGAGGAAAGACGGAAAATTTGTGATTGGGTAAAAAAATTGAAGATGCCTGAGGGTTATACGTCGAATCTTGGAAAAAAAGTTGATATGGAGGTAGGGAAGTTGAGCCATTTGAAAAGTCATGACTGTCATGTTTTCATGGAGACCTTAGTGCCTATTGCATTTTGTGGTTTGCCTGAAAGAATCTGGAAACCCATCACAGAGATTAGTTTGTTTTTCAAAGACTTGTGTTCTTCCACATTAAGGGAAGAAAACCTACTCCGGATGGATCAGAACATTCGTGTAACATCTACTAAGATGGAAAAGATATTTCCATGTGGTTTTTTTGATGTGATGGAACACCTTCCAATCCACCTTGTACACGAGGCACGACTTGGAGGGCCTGTTCAATGCAGATGGATGTATCCCTTTGAGAGGTAATATTATAAGTTTGATGTAATTTTCTGTTTTATTTGAATGTTCTTGGCTAACCTGAAATTATGTAGGACAATTGGCAAATGCAAACAATTTGTTAAGCAGAGGAATAGGATTGAAGGATCTATATGCGAAGCTTATCTTGCAAAGGAAACTGCTCATTTTTGCTCTTATTATTTTGAGAGTAATGTGCCATGTGCTAGGAATAAGCCCAATAGGCACACGGTCGAATGTGTGAATGATCCATTATATCCGCCTATGTCCATATTCAATCAACCAGGCCGATGTTCTAAGGATGTTAGAAAGAGAAGTTTGAATGATATGGAGTACAAGTCAGCTACACTTCATGTGTTGCTAAATTGTCCTGAAGTTGTACCATTTCTCAAGTAAGTATTAATTTAGTAGTTATCAAAATATAAAATTTACTGTGATTACATCTCAATGCAACTACTATAAATATTTGATGGGTCATAGTCACTTCGTGGTTCAATTTGGCCATGATGTTGTATATACAAGATTTGATACGTGGTTCAAACAATTTGTAAGTTTATCCTTATAATATTCTAACACATATGTAGGTAAACAATGTTTGGATGTTATGCTAGCTTATGAATTTTTTTAACAATATGTAGGTAAATGATCCAAATAATGGTGTAAATCAATTTTTGAAAGATATATCTTGGGGACCTAGGCTTCAGGTCACAACAATTTCTAAGTACGTTGTGAATGGTTATAAGTTTCATACAGAGGATTGCTCTAAAAATAAAAATAGCAACAATAGCGGGGTGTGGGTTCAAGGTGGTGATGGAAACCAAGTTGGAGATATTGATTATTATGGTGTGCTCAGAGATATAATAGAACTAGAATATATAGGTTGTCCATATAAGAAATTGATACTCTTTATATGCAAGTGGTTTGACCCAAATCCAACAAGAGGTACAAGAGTACACAACCAATACAACATAATTGAGGTTAATCATACGAGGGAGTATGATCGCTATGATCCTTTCATAATTGCACATAATGTTAGGCAAGTGTATTATGCTCCTTATCCATTGCAACGGCATAAGCCCGACTGGTGGATTGTATTAAAAACTAAGCCTGTAGGTAGGGTGGAAGTCAAAAATGTGTTAGATGTTGCATATCAAAATGATATCTCCATTGTTCACCAAATAGTGGACGAACTTTTAGAAAATGATTTGGAACATCCTGAACACATATTGGAAGAAGTTGATATAAATGAAGTAACAGTTATAGAAAATGAGGAAGAAGAATCAACTGGTGAATCTCAAACTAGTGAGGAAGAAGAATTCTCGGACGAGGAACAATACGTCGATGAGCTTTAAAAAGTTGGTTTCTTTAATAACTCTCGTTTTATAGCTAGTTTATTATATGTTTCAATCTAAATATGTATTATATTATGCAGATGACAGGAAAGGGTCGAGGTAACAATGACCCTACTAGTTCTCGGGGTCGAGTAAAGGCTAGGAAGGGAAAGAGGAGGGTAAAAGATAATACTCCATCTTTTCAACCCTCCTCAGAGATGCCTATACATGTGCCTATGTCTTATCCTCCACCCCAGTGCTATTCTGAGTTGCCACAACATCACGTGCCTTACACCTTCCTGTAGACACCAGGTCTTTCATTACAGGGCCATATGACTATACGTCTGGCATACAATCCAGTTGCCTCATGACCACATGGATCACAGCCATCTGCATCGCATGGATCACATCGATCCATGTCACATCCACATGGATCACATCCATCCATGTCACAGCCACTGGGGTGATACCCACTGGGTCCACAACCATCAGTATCACAGTCACTTGCGGTCCATCCAGCTATGTCACAGTCACAGGGATCACATCTATCTTCATCAGCGACTCCTTCTATTTCATGCCTTCGCCTGCGAGATAGTAGCTTTGATCCCCCTACACCTTCCACACATGCCTATGATATACATGATTTGGACAGTGATGCTGATGATGACGAGGAGGTGCATTATGATCAGTATGGCAGGATCATCATAGTCCCTGAGGGTGATGGGTAAGAGTTATTTGTTATGTTTACGTTTATTGTTTTGTACAATAGGATATTAATGTGTTTTTTTGTTAAATTACATGTTAATCCCAAGTAATATTACTACGAGGATAATCACCAAAGCCACCAGAAAGCTTTATAATGGTCCTTATGCGACTTGAAGTGAGTTCCCATTCTCGCTAAAGGAGAAAATTTTCAATCAATTTAAGGTATAAATGTTCTTTTAAACAGTATAATTATTTATGTTATGATATTTCCATATAATATTTAACTTTTGAAATACATAGCAAGTGTGTATGGGAACACTGATATAGCGCGGAAGTGGCTGCAAATTTTAATCACAAAGCTCGCAAGCGGTTGTCGCATAGTTTCTCCAAAGCTAGATAGTTGAACTAGAAGCCTGACTGGTTGCTTCAAAATTTATGGGAGTATTTGAAAAGGCAATGTCTTACCGTGAAGTTCTTAGAGAAGAGCGAAAAAGGAAATAAAGCTTGCGCATCTGAGAAGGGAGGCTCCTTGCACACTGGAGGTATGATCAACCTAGGGACAATCAAAAGAAGATTGGTACGTAATTGCTTAATTTATTTTAATTTTCAAAGTATATCTATATATTAACTAAAATTTATGAGTTTTCAGGAAAATAATTTGGGGCGTCGAATGAAACAAGGTGAGCTATTCAAGGAGACTCATATTGTAAAGAAGAAGAAAGAGACGGATCCAGAAAGGTGGGTCGAGGGCCAAGCCTCGACTGTACATGTAAGTTTTCACTTTTCATTAAGTATTTTGATTTACTTTTATATGAATTTTGAAATACTAATTCAATGTAACTTTTCTTATAGGATCTCTTTACAGCTGACGTGGAGGAACTCATACGCATTCAGCCACCTAAAGAGTCGGGCGAGCCAATCCAACCTTCAGATGAGGATGCTGAAAGAATATGGATGGAGGCTGCTGGCGGTCCAAAATGGGGGAAGGTATACGGTTTTCCTACTAAGAAATTCCATCGCTATAAGTGTGGAATGCAAGGAATAGGGACTTCCTCGCAAGGAGAGCAACTTCATGGGGAGAGCCTCTTCGCTATGCAGGAGACTGTGATAAAGCTCGCATCCGAGCTAGATGCAACGAAGGAAAGAGAAAAGCTTAGAGATGCTCAGTACCTTGGCATGCAAGCTCAGAACCATGTCACGCAAGCTCAACTCAAAACTCTCCTAGATTCTGGAGCTTTTCCGATTCCCCAGTCTCGTGAGTCATCGCTAGAGGCTCGACTTGAACGTGAGTGCTCCTTCCGTCCTCCCCGTGCTCGTTCCTCCCGTCCTCCCCGTGATCATTCTTCCCGTCCTCGACAAGTAGACCCTTCTCTATACCGTCTTGTAAATGAAATTTCATCAGACGGTGATGATAATGACGGTGATGATAATGATGTTTTACAAACCATTCCTTGACTTTTATATGCTTTGAACTAGAAAAACAGAACCAGTTTTGAACTAGTTGCAATAAGTGTTAACTTAGTATTGTTAGTTCTATTGAACTTTAATTTGTTGGTATTAATGTGTTTTTGAATTGTGTTGTTGTTGTTGTGTTATTGTTATTGTTGTTGTTGTTGTTGTTGTGTTGTTGTTGTTGGGTTGTTGTGGAGATTTTGGTATTGAAATTGTATTGTATGTATTCTGAATATTGTTATTTAGGAATTTTAGTATGCTGGCAGGTGGTGTAGCGGCCAAAACATGCATTTTATGCCAAAGTTATTACCCAGAAAAGCGACCAAACTCGGCCGCTTACCTATAAAATTTTTTTTTTCTGGAAATTGGCGACCAAGGTTGGTCGCTTTTATCTAAAAAAATTAAAATATTAAATATTGGCGACCAAAATTGGTCGCTAATGAACCCAGATTTTGATATAAGCGACCAAAGTTGGTCTCTACTATATTAAAAAAATCCTGGAAATTAGCGACCAACCTTGGTCGCTTATGGTGGATTACTAAAAAAAACCCTAAACCCAAAACCTAAACCCCAAGCCCATCCACGCCAAGAGAGAGAAGCTCTGGCGATTCTGAGGCGATTAGAGAGAGAAACACTTCCATGGCCACACCGGCCACTGCCCAGCCTTCAATGGAGGTTGGGCAGTCGTCTTCAACCCCTAAACCAATCCCCCAAACACCTATGAACCCTAAAAACATCCAAAACTACGCAAATATCCTCCAGCCCCAAGCATTAAATGCTCCTATGCACGTAAACCCTTTAAACCTAAAACCAATCGTGTTTTTACATGGAGAACCAATGGTGAAATGGAAGAAACCAGAGGTTAAGCAATCCATTGCGCAACAAGGATTGCATCTAGCAGTCCTGGGTAAATTTTCATATGGAAAACCAATGATCCAGGAGTTTAGAAAGGCTATACCAATCCAGTGTGAACTTAAAGGATCATGCTCGATAGGCTTAATAGAAGACAATCATGTTTTGATCAAATTATCGTTAATGGAGGACTATATCCACTTATTATCAAATCCAGCATTCTATTTGAAGGCTCAAGGAGATTTTTGGTAGATGAGATGCACAAAGTGGAGTCCATGGTGGTCGCCAGATGTGGAAACACCCATTGCAATTGCTTGGATTTCGTTTCAGGACCTGCCTCCTAACTTCTTTGGTAAGGAATTTGTCTTCTCATTAGCTAATGTAGTAGGGAGACCATTACGTGTAGATTTGGCTACTCAAAATGGCACAAGACCTAGTTGTGCTAAGGTCAAGGTGGAGGTTAATATATTAGCTACTTTGCCCCAAAGAATTAAGACCATTGAAGAAGCATATGATACTGGACCCGAGGAATCCAAATGGATCAAAATAAAATATGATTACATGCCTATGTACTGCAAGACATGTAAGAAGAAAGGACACACCGATGGAGACTGTTGGGTAATTCATCCAGAATTACAAGAGAAATTAAAGGAAGAAGGAGACAGTCAAGGCATGGAGAAGCCATTGGTGGTAAGAAGTGATACACAGGGGACAACTGCTAATTCAACTAAGGTGTTATCAAGTGGAAATGTGGTCGGTAAGCCAATTCATAATCAAGCCAAGCAGGAATGGATGCAAACAAGGAGGAATAAGTATCAACGAGATAATAGGGGCTACATAATTGGAGATGTACACGGAATTGAAACTGACAAAGGTAAAGGAAAAGCTACAGTTGATGATGTTGCAACAAAGAACAAATTTAATATATTGGTAATTGAGGAAGTTGATCATCCAACATTACAGATTACTGATGGCAAAGGTGCGGATATAGGCAATGGTAAAAAGCAAGAACAAGGTGAAAAGCAATCCAAAAATAATCAGGAGAAGGAAAAGGAAGACCATGCAGTAGTAGATTGCTCTAATCCTAATTTGAACGGGATTCGGGAGGTTGGGAAAGGAAGTAAGCCTAATCTAATTGGAGAAGGGATTCAAGGGGAACTAATACGTTTGAAGAAGGAAGCAGTTGAGAAGGCATTAGAAAATCAGAAATCTGGAAATCCCACCCCTATAGGGATTCATTCACCAGCCCCTAAAGGTGGTTAAGATGTGGAAAATATTGATTCTAATGTTCCTATTGATCAAACAATTGATGAGGGAGTCGATAAGGAAGCAACTTTTTACTGGGTTATTAGGAGGTTTGGCACTAGAAAATAAGATATAATGCATCTCAATGTAACTACCAATCACTCATGCCAAGAGATCCCATCTCAAACTCATGATGATTCTGGACAACAAGAGGAATTAATAGAGGTGAATTCTGCAAGGTCATTATGGAGTGATGAAGTAGAGATAATGGAGGAGCATTTGGACACAACAAAGACAACAGGAGACAAGGCACAAATAGATAATAATCAGCCTCAACAAAATAGCAATGCTGAAGAAGCTACAGTAAACCCTAGCAGTCCAAAAACTAGGGTTGATTGTAGATTGAGTTTTAGAGTTCAAAAATCAGGGAAAGCAATTGGGAGTGATAAAGAAACATCAAAGGAAGATGGGGATAAATCAGGATCATCTCAATTATATAGGACTAAGGAGAAAGGAAATGGAACAGTAAACCCTAAAAAACTTGAGACATTTTGGCTATAGTTGATGGTGTTCCAGTGTATGCATTGGAAACGGGACATAATGGGGATGTCAATACAATGGTTAGAGATGATACAGTCAGCTTAAATAAAAAAACTGGCCAGGGGAAGGAGGGTGATCTCAATGTAACAGGGTTTCCTGGACCGTTTGCTACAGTAAATTCTTGACTGGACAGAGTTTATGAGCAACAATTCCAATTGATGCTGGCTGATAGTACTGCAAAGGAGAATAGGAAAAGGAATATGGAGATGAATGAAAAGGCAGAGGATCATGATGGACAAGCAATTGTGCCAAGAGGAGAGGTAGAGGCAATTCCACTCCTATGTGAATCTGGCACTGGTCCAATTATGCAATTACAAGTTAATGTGCCTTTGAAGACACCATTGCAGCAATTACATGACATTGTCACACATAATGTTGTTCCAGTTAATGACGATATTGAAAGGCAACAACCAATGGAAAAGGAAGAAGAAATGGAATCTACTGATGGGAATTTTCGACAAATGATAAGGGAGGTAGACCTATCTCCTAGATCCAGTGCAAAAGGGGGTACGAAGACAAAGAAACAAAACAGAGAGCATCAACTTCCTACAAGAACTATGCCCAGGAGGGCAACATCTCAGTCCAAATGATGATCAAAACACTCATATGGAACATTAGGTCTGTCAACACTCAACAGGACTTTCCTAGGGTGATCAATATGAATAGGGAGCATAACTTTTGTGTAATTGCATTGATGGAACCTTTTCAAAAGAAAGGATTAATCAATCGATATAGAAGGAGATTAAATATGGAGACTGCTTTCTCAAATATTAATAGACATATATGGATATTTTTTGATGCAGTGGTGAAATGGGAACTAGTGGAGGATACTGAGTAAGAAGTAACTGTTAAAATGTTTCACCGTGATCTAGAACAACATGTGATGGTGACCTTTGTGTATGATAAAGGTTCAGCCTTTGAGAGGTTGGAATTGTGGGATCATTTATACTACTTAGCAAGTGAAATGGAGATGCCTTGGCTTGTTTGAGAGGATTTAAATGTGGTTCTGAATGAAGAGGAGAAGATAGAGGGTTTTCCTGTACACCCTCGAGAGTATGAAGATTTTGCTTTTTGTGTCAACTCATGTGGATTATTTGAGCAAGGTTACACGGGGAGTCGTTTACATGGTGGAATGGGAGAGCTAATGCTGATTGTATCTTTAAAAGATTGGACAGGATTTTTGTAAACTTGCCTTTTCCAAACATGTTTCCAACAATTGAAGTGGAGCATTTAGTCAGAACTGGATCAGATCATGCACCATTACTAATGACTTATGGGGAGTAGACTTCTAATTTTGTCAAGCCATTCATGTTTCTTAATTTATGGACCAAGAATGATACATTCCTAGAGGTGGTGAAAGAGAGTTGGGAAGCTGATTTCTTTGGAGATCCATTCTTGATGTTCAAGAAAAAAGATCAAGAAGGTGAAGGCAACATTATCAAAGTGGAGTAGGAAGACATTTGGTGATATTTTCAAGAAACTAGCTATATTGGAAGATATTGTTAAGGTGAAGGAAATGTTGTTTGAAGAGGAGCCAACAATTGAGAATAGAATTGTTCTTCAAAAAGCTCAAGCAGAATTGAAGAAATATTGAGCATTAAAGAGCAATATTGGAAGCGAAAAACTGGGATGGATTGGTTTGCAGAGGATGATTTGAATACAAGCTTCTTCCACAATCATGTAAATAGAAAGAGAAAAAAGCTGTAATTGAAGAGGACCCAAACTGATAATGGGGTGTGGATTGATGATCAAGATCATTTGTCTAATGCTGCAGTGGATTACTATCAAAGGCAATTTTCTAATGAAGGGGATGCCACTGATTGCACTTTATTAAACAATGTACTTTCTATGATTACATAGTAGCAAAATTTGGAATTGAGTAGATTGCCAACTTTTGAGGAAGTTAAGGGAGCAGTACATGAACTTAGTGGGGAGAGTGCCAGTGGTCCGGATGGACATACTGGCCTATTCTATCAAACTTGCTGGGATATTGTGGGTGATGACATATATAGCTTGGTTATAGACTTCTATGAGGAGCTACATTGCCCAAGTCCATTACTCATATGAACCTTGTGTTGATCCCAAAAAAGAATAGGGTGGAGACCTTTGCTGATTTAAGACCTATAAGCCTGAGCAACTTTATCAACAAGGTAATTTAAAGGGTATTACATGATAGGCTGGAGAAGTTTCTGCCTTCTCTGATTCTCCAAATCAATCAGGCTTTGTGAAAGGAAGGAGTATTTTTGAAAAATTCTACTGACACAAGAAATTGTGACTGACATAAGGTTGAGAGGCAAGCCAACTAATGTGGTGATTAAACTAGATATGGCTAAGGCTTATGATAGGGTTTCTTTGAAATTTTTTATGTATGTGCTAAGGAAGATGGGTTTATCAGAACACTTCATCAATATGGTGTGGAACTTGATATCAAAAATTGGTATTCAGTTCTGGTAAATGGACAAGCCACGTGATTCTTTAAATCAACTAGGGGGTGAAGCAAGGGGATCCACTATCTCCAGCTTTGTTTTTATTGTCAGCTGAGGTTCTATCAAGGTCATTGAACAAGTTGTTTGATGATAAATATTTTTTAGGGTTTGGAATGCCTAAGTGGTCGGAGCCTCTTAATCACTTGGCATATGCGGATGACACTATTATTTTTGCGTATGCTCACCTACCTTCTTTGTGCAAGATAATGTCTGTTTTAGGTAATTATGAGAAGGTATCTTGGCAGATGATCAACAAAACTAAAAGCTCATATTACATGCATCCTAAGGTGGCTCATGGATTATATCAAGAAGTAGGGAGTGTCAGTGGTTTTTAAAGAGGTAAATTTCCTTTTACCTACCTCGGATGCCCTATATTCTATTCTAGGAGAAGAAAGGAGTATTATGAAGATCTAATCAAGAAGGTGAAATCCAAGCTGCATTCATGGAAGGGTAAGCTTTTATCTTTTGGAGGAAAGGCAACACTAATCTCTAGTGTATTGCAAAGCATGCCAGTTCATATGCTATATGTTCTAGATCCACCAAATAACATTTTAGAGCATTTACACAAGCTATTTGCAAGATTATTTTGGAGTACAAAGGAAGAAGGAAGAAGTAGACACTGGTCCTCTTGGAAAAATCTATGTCTACCAAAAGAAGAAGGAGGTCTAGGTTTTAGATCTCTTTATGATGTGTCTAGGGCATTGTTTGCAAAACTTTGGTGGAGATTTAGGACCACAAAAACTCTGTGGTCTAACTACACGTGGAACAAATACTTTAAAAAGGAATTGCCAATAGTAGTGTAGTTTAGAGAGGGATCACATGTGTGGAGGCAAATGTTGAATGCAAGAGAAGAAGTTGAGCATGAGATTCTTTTGGAGATGAGGAGTGGAGCAACAAATATATGGCATGAGAACTGGACTGGGTTAGGTGCATTATATCATATTCTACCTGAAGAGTTTCCAATCAATGAAGACCTTCAGGAACTGGCACAATTGAGGCAAATGAATGCATGAAATAATAACCTACTGGATCTGAACTTTACTGAAGAAGTTGCTGATCATATTCGATCCAACATACACTATGAGGAAAGTGAGGGTTATTGGGATAAACCATATTGGATGCCAACTCCATCAGGTAAGTTTAGTGTGAGTAGTTCTTGGAAAATACTAAGGCATAGAGCTAATCCCAATCAGGAGTACAAGCTAATGTGGATAAAAGGTCTTCCTTTCAAGATATCATTCTTCCTATGGAGGTTGCGGAGGCAGAAAATTGCTACTGATGATATGTGGAGGAGGCAATGACACATGGTAACGTCTAAGTGTTGGTGTTGCCAACATCCACAAGAATATTCAATTGAGCACATATTTGTTACAAGTTCTACTACATCAAAGGTTTGGAAATTGTTTATGGGAGCTGCTGGAATAGCAGTACCTTTGATTTAACTAAAGCAAGTCACTAGGAATTGGTGGAGTGCAAAATCTGTCCAAAACTAAAACCATTGTTTCAAGAAGCACCTGCCATCATTACTTGGGAGCTTTGGAAGAAAAGGAATACAGGAAAACATTGGGGTTCTATGTCAATCAATAGGGTGATCCATGAAGTTAACAGGACATTGCATCAACTGGCAAAGGTGAGGTATGATTGGCTTCCTAATATCCCAGTACTATGGCCAGATATGATCCAGTTCTTTGAAGGATACAAGCCTACGTTGATCACAAGAAGGGTAACATGGCAGGTGCCTCACCATGGGTGGTACAAGTGCAACACTGACGGAGCATCAAAGAGCAACCCTGGACCTAGTTCCATAGGTTTTTGTATGAGGAATGATGAAGGAGGCTTGGTGTATGCAAGTGCAGTGGAATTAGGGGTATCTACTAATGTAGTTGCATAAGCTAAGGCAATAGTTCAAGGGCTAGAATATTGTGTGCAACATGACCTACATCCCCTCATTTTGAAGACAGACTCACTCGTAATGAAGAAGGTGATTGATGGTTAATGGAATCCACCATGGGTTATAGCACATGAAGTGAGGAGAATTAAGGAGATGAAAGAAAGCTTCAATGTGATCTTTCAACATGTATTCAGAGAAGGCAACTCAGTGGCAAATTTTTTAGCTAACATTGTTTTTTCTTTTGCAGGTACAATTGAATTTCACTCACTCACTGGACTGCCTTGTGCAAGGAGGAAGTTAATCAACCTTGAAAAATCACAAACTCCTAATCTTAGGATTAGGATTTCCAAGAGGAAACATCCAGATTGATGTCTACATTATGTTATGCATTGCTGGAACATGATTATCTTTGGATTTTCTGGACATTATTGGATAACTTCCTAGTGGTATTAGCATATTACCATGCTCAGTCTGGGGGAGGCTCAACAGTGTGTGGAAAGAATAATCTCACAAGAGTTCTGGCAGAAAGTTTGGATATTACATATGGTAAGGGTTACATTGTGCTACTTGTTGGATCTTTAAGAGATATGTCATGGGAACAATTCTGGGACACTAATACTCTAGAAGACTCCCCATTACATGGTTCTACAATGATCAAATTTATACAAGATGGTATCATTGCAAAATGGATTTTGATTGCTTTAGCGTGTATATTATATTGCCATTTTCCAGTGGTATTACTGTGGTTACACACTCAATCTGGAGATGGAAATACAATATTCAGGCTAGGTATTTCTATTATGGTTGGGCAGCACTCAGTTTCATATAGGAATTTCATGAAAAGGAAGTGTAAGACTATATTGTATTTTGATGTTGAAAGTGCCAACCTCTTTGTGATACTGTGCTGCATTGTCATGATATCACCTAGTGCCATTGGCATTTCATGCCCAACCTGGAGGTATGATGATGATTCTGCACCTCTCATAAGGTGTATATCTATGTTTTGGTTCTTCTTATCTATTGCAGGATACAAAGAGGAGTTAGCTTCATGGATTATGAAGTTTATACCTATCATGGAGAATTGGTCATTCCTAATAGATGGAGTTGGTTGGAGATGCATGTTTGCCTTGTCCTTTGGAAAGAAAAACTTGGCACCTGGTGAGAGCACTAGATGTGCTACATTGAGGTTTTGCACTTGGCAACTAGATCCACAATCCATCTCATGTGGGGAATTGACTGATTTAACTTGTGTAATAGCTAGATTAGTTCACCTTAATAGCTTTAGTCATCACAGTAGCTCTAGCTTAGCAGATTTGAGTGTTATATTGCCAAATTATAAACATTGGATCCTTGTTTTGCATTATTTATATATTAGTCACTAGGTAGCATGCCTAGTCGTATATTTGCTAAAAAAAAACCTTGGTTTCTTATATACAAAAAAAATAAAAAAATTAAAAATAAGTGACCAAAGTTGGTCGCTTATGAACCCAGAATTGTTAAATATTTATTTTTTAAAATAATATATATTTTAATTTAGAGACCAATGTTGGTCGCTAATTTTTAAATTATAATAATTAAAAAAATATCGTAATTTATATATACTAGCCAACTTTGTCGGTAAATTTATATTATTAAAATATTGTACCAACAAAAGTTTGTCGTTATTATGTTTACACTGAATATTTGGTCCTTTTACCTTAGCGATGAAAGTTGGTCGCTAAGGTAAAAGGACCACCAATATATCGATCAAGCATGTTTGGACACGCTTTGGTCGGTATATTGAGATAAGAGACCAACTTTGGTCGCTAACTAGCGAATTTCTAGTAGTGTATGGTGTTCATTGACCTAGAGAAAGCATATGACAAAGTACCGAGAGAAGTTCTTTGGAGATGCTTAGAAGTGAGAGGTGTGCCTGTAGCATATATCAGAGTGATTCATGATATGTATGATGGGGCTAAGACACTGGTAAGTATATAAGCAACCAAGGTTTTTTTCGGTTGAGATGGGGTTGCATCAGGGATCAACACTTAGCCCGTTTTTGTTTTCCCTGGAGATGGATTCTTTGACGCGTCACATTCAGGGGGGGGGGTGCCTTGGTGCTTGTTATTTGCGGATGACATAGTACTGATTGATGAGACGCGAGGTGGCATTAACGAGAGGCTGGAGGTCTGGAGACATACTTTAGAGTCGAAGGGTTTCAAGTTAAGCAAGACCAAGACAGAATACTTGGAGTGCAAGTTCAGGGGTATTACCTAGGAGGCGGGCGGGGATGTGAGACTCGATACACAAGTCATTCCCAAGAGAGAGAGTTTCAAATATCTAGGATCCATAATTCAGAAGGATGGGGAGATAGATGAGGATGTTACTCACCGTATCGGAGCAGGATGGGTGAAGTGGAGGCTCACTTCCGGTGTCTTGTGTGATAAGAATGTGCTACTGAAACTTAAGGGTAAGTTCTACAAGGTAGTGGTCAGACCGACTATGTTGTATGTGGCAGAGTGTTGGCAGTCAATAAGTTTCATGTCCAGCAAATGAAAGTACCGGAAATGAGGATGTTGAGATGGATGTGTGGGCATACTAGATTGGATAGAATTAGGAATGAAGTTATTCGGGACGAGGTGGGAGTGTCCCCTGTGGAGGCTAAGATGCGTGAGGCAAGGTTGAGATGGTTTGGACATGTTAAGAGGAGAAGCAGAAGTGCCCCAGTCAGGAGATGTGAGAGGTTGGCCTTGGGAGGTGAGAGGAGGGGCAGAGGTAGACCTAATAAGTCTTGGGGTGAAGTGATCAGGTGGGACACGACGCAGCTTGAGTTGACCGAGGACATGACCTTAGATAGAAGGGTGTGGAGGTGTAAGATTAGGGTGGAAGGTTAGTAGGTAGTCGTGCGTTTCTCTTTGTCTTCCCTAGTTCGATGGTATTAGTGCTAGTATGGTTCCCTCTTTTCCTTAGTTTGCTATAGTCGCGTGTCCTGTTCTATTACTAATTACCTTCTGTAATTCCGTAGTTGCTAGTAGTACTTCTCCATATTCTCGTATGCTGCCTCGGACCTTTTGCCTGGATAGACCATCTTGCTATAACTTGTTATTGGTACCTCTTTCATATTCTTTGTTGTTATCTCTGATTTAGTTTTCTAACGATTTGTCTTTCTATCACCTGTATTTAGGGATCCCTTCACTTTCTCTAGCCGAGGGTCATTCGGAAACAGTCTCTCTACCCTTCCAGGGCAGGGATAAGGCTGCGTACATCCTACCCTCCCCAGACCCCACATGGTAGGAATATACTGGGTAGTTGTTGTTGTATGTAAACTTCCCATGAATGCACGTATTGAAGTACATGATGAGAATATAATCAAATAAAATTTGCAGTGTGATCTCCATTTTTTTAACTGATTCTGTCGTATGGCGGCATCATCCTATATAACAAAATAGAAAGTTATACAAGTATGGGAGTGTGTGTTTTTACACAACCCTCAAGAAGATGAATGGACATGCCATTCACATGAAAAAAAAAACTTATTAACACTTCACAAAATGCCCATTGCGATCTCCATTAATTCAGAATATTACAAGTAACACTTTCTCTCTTTCTTGTTTGTTAATACAAAATGAAGAACATATATTAATTAGAGTTGCATGCATAAGAAATAAGGGAGACTCTCTCCTCCATATCAACAAGAAAAAAATGTCATTGACCAGCATGCTCTAACCCAATGACAATGCATATATACTCGTCACCTTACATATACGCCGTCCCCATACATAATTCATATAGAAAATAGACCAGCAAGTCCTCGTTTCCTCAAGTAAATGTTAACCACGACACTTACTTTACTCTGCAACCAAGTCAATCAACCAACCACAACCTTGCCTTTTTAACAAGCCTCCAAACCAACCAAATCTTACCAATTATCGACTAAATAATTCAAAACAAGCTTTAGAAACTATTCACGAAGGAAAAAGGTTCAATCTTTGATGAATTTGAAAAAGTCAACAAAATACAATCCCGAGCCCACTTAGTCAAAACCTGAGATTTGGAGCAAAACTAGATTACTCATTCATCTCTGAGCTCGATTATGTGATTTGTTTCAAAATCCGACCTCAATTTGAGGTCTAAATCTCAAATTTAAAAAATTCTCAATTTCTATCCAAATCCCTAATTTCTACCATGGAAACCCTAGATTTGATGTTGAAACACATGAAAAGAATTGAGTAATTCAAAAGGAAATGGATTGAAGTTTCTTACCAATGAATATGGGAAGAAAATATCTTGAAAAATCGCTTCTAGAGTGTTTAGGGCTGAGAAATGGAGTAAAATGAGCTAAGTTCCGATTTTCTCCTCTTTTACCCAACTGCGGATGTCGTGAGTCCAAAACACAGTTTGCAAATGCGAAATGTGCATCAGAATCCCAGAAGTCGCAAATGCGACTCATATATCTCAAATGCGAATATCCCCTCCCCACCCATTCAAATTACTTCACAAATGTGAAGCTCACCCCTCAGAACACTGCATCACAAATGCAACTTTGAGATCGCAAATGCGGTCATAGCTAGTTCGCAAATGTGAACTCCTTACTCACAATTGTGAGATTAACCAGCCCAGGCCCCTGCTCGCAAATGTGATGTCAGGATCGCAAAAGAGAGGCTCGCATTTGCGAGTCAGACCTCGGAAATGCGAGATCTGCAGACCAACACGAGAAACAGAAGTGCACCAGCTAGTTCAAGTCATCGAAAACTCATCTGTTACACACGCGAAATTCACCTGAGCCCCTCGGACTCCAAACCAAATATGTAAAACATCATACAAATTTGCTCGCACAATCAAAATACCAAAATAACATCTAAAACCACGAATCAGATATCAAAACACATGAAATTTGAAGAAAAGCTCAAGAACCACTAGAATCACAACCAAGCATCTGAATCATATCAAACCAACTCCGAATTGTACCAAATTTTGCATACCAGACCTATTCCAAGTCCCAAAACCAAAATCTGAACCCGATAACCATAAAGATAACCTACAGTCAAATGTAGAAAATTTCAAAACATTCAAATTGCTAACCTTCGGATAAACAAGTCAAATCAACCTAAGGACCTCTGATTTCAATTACGGGCATACGCCCAAGTCCAAAATCACAATACAAATATACCAGAATCGTCAAAATACCGATCCAAGATCGTTTACCAAGAATGTTAATCGTGGTCAACTCAAATGCCATTTTAAGTCAAAAATCACTTTTCTTCAATTTTTTACGTAAAAACTTTTCGGAAAAGGACATGGACCGCGCACGCAAATAAAGTGTTGCATCCCATAGTTTCGTACGTGAGAGTACGTCGAAAGTCAATTGATATAAGCTCTAAAATGTGATCATATTTGAAAGTACATAAAGTAAGTTAATCATATTAATTTGGAGGTTACAAATATTTAAGATCATGGACTGCAAGTACCAAGAGGGTTGGAAGGCTTAGAAGCTAAACCAATTGAAAAAAATAAGTTTCATCGAAAGTCGACAAGTTTAGAATTTTATAGCATGTTATTTTGGGGTGAGACTAGGGTGATCAAAATGATAAGAAGGTTATGTTATGAGCTATTTTTGTCTTATGATTGTCATGTGTTATGTTTTCAAGTTAAGGGAGTTGTGGGATAAAATTTGGCAACTATCATCACAAGTTACATTCATAAATATGTTAAACATTATGTCAAATGTAGCTGATCATTCCTCCAAATGTAATAGAATTGCGGGATGATACACATATCAAATTGACAATCTACGAGTCTAGTTTCTAACACATTAAACCATTCATCGATATGACATTCGAATAGAGAGATATGTGCAGTTTCGCGAGACTGCGCAGACTGCATAGGTGACAAATAGGTGTGCCACTGAAGCTTTTTGAGAAATACATTTTGTGTGTTATATGAGGTCGTTTGGGACATATTATATACCAAATTGAAAGTCTTTTAATTTAAATTCTAAAGCTCTTAACCGTTTTTTATACGAGAAACAGATAAAAAGATATAAGCGCCATAGGAAGGGCCAATGCTTCGGCGCCAAGCTAGCACCTCTTTGATTTTTCAAATGTTGATATATATAGTGTTTTAAATCCTCATTCTCTTCATTTTTCATAGAAAACGACCGCAGAACCACCAAAAACTTACCCTTAAACTCTCTACAGGAGTTCCAAAGCGATAACATTAGAACGATCCTTACGACATAAGTATCGCTATATCGCCTCTATTTTTATTGGTAGTTTGAGTTTTAGAAGATTTTTCATACTTAAGAAAACGCCTAATTTATGTATTTAATCTTTTAAATGTCAAGGAATGTTGATAAATTCATTTCCTAATAGTTAGAACTCACGGGACGGTGATCGAAAGCCATGAGTTTGATTTATTTCACTTTTAGTGGACTGTTTTGTAGTCCACTCGTGTTGGGATCATGTGCTGATGTTTAATGGAGTTTTAGAGGAGAAAAGGTATCGAGAAACACCACACAATGATGGAATGGTGGGCTAGTCGTTCGTCGTTACATTTTTTAGGTTGTTTGACACTAGTTTGGTTGTCATTTTTATGCATGAAGTGATTAGGGTGTGTGGGTTGTTTTGTGGTATATTGCGATGGAGATAAGGTTGGAAAATTATGCATATATGCTGTTATCGTTGTGTTCTTGTTGTTTTTCATATATAGTATTGGAGGAGGGCCTTGTTACAAGGGAGATGCTGCCCAAATTTACGTAAACGAGCTACTAGTTTAAGTTGTGGATTTAGCCTTTACTCAATACTGATTTGGAATCTCCTTATGCTGTCGTAGATTGAGTTGAGTTATTTGAAGAATTGCTTGGAAGGTATTAAGGACTCAACTAAGTTAAGGTATGTTAAGGATAAACCTTTCCTTCATTTTGGCATGATCCCGTAACTATATGTGTTTGATAACGAGACATAAAGAGAAGTTCATATTCTTGTATTTATGTACATTTTCCTAGTCTCATAAGTTACAACATTCTCCCTTATCAGGACTTCATAGTCAGTTAAGTGTTGTCTTCTTTCAGCCAAGAGAGAAGAGAGAGTGTATATGCACAAAATATTACAGTATTTTACCACCATCGAGCTATAACCGATGGGCAGGCCCCTATTGGGCAACCTCTGATCAGATGGTAAGTTATACACCGAGCCTACTATTGCCGAGCGCCTGTGAGCGAGCCCAGAATTGCCGAGATACAGAGCCTAGTATGGCAAAGCGCCTAGAGCGAGCCTACTACGGTAGAGTAGTTACTCAGGTCTAGCCTTATAGGGCCGGACAACTATTTTACTTACTATATTGAGATAGATGAGTAAGTATTAGCAGGTAAGCATATCTTCAATTATATTTGACTCCCATGTACTTTCAGTTATTATATTATCAGTTCAATTTACGCTTTCAGTTATTCTGTTGCCTTACATACTCTATATATAATTTCGTACTGACATCCCTTTTTGCTGGGGACGCTGCATTTCATGCCTGCAGGTCCTGATAGACATGTGGATAAACCTTCCCAGTAGACAAAGTCAAACATCAACTTGGTTGGTAAGATCCACTTCCTCAGAGTTACCAGGTATATACCTTGGAGTCTATTTCATATATACAGGTTTGATGGGTAGGTCGAGGCCCTGCCCAACCATGGTACTGTTCATTTATCCTTAGAGGCTTGTAGACGAGTCCTGTACATTTTTTTTATCAGTATTGTGTTTTCACCGGACCTATGTAGATGTTTAGTTTGGTATTGCTGGTTGTAGATGTTATTTTCCGATGATTCAGAATATGGCCTCCTCGGCCTATGTTGAGGGTTACCCCTCTAGATTTCACAGTTACAGAGTGGTACGCTCGGGTCGAGTATGGTACCGGGTGCCGGCCCCGCCTCTTCAGGTTTGGGGCGTGACAAACTTGGTATCAGAGTAGTTTTATCCTAGGGACTCTACAAGCCGTGTCTAGTAGAGTCTTGTTTATGAGTGTGTTGTGCACCACACTTATAAGCAGGAGGCTACAGGGAATTTAGGACTTTCACTCTATCTTCTTACTCTAGATCGTGTGGTTGAGCTCAGTTATAAGATTCAAACTCCTAACTGTATTTTATTCTTAATACAACGATACCTACATCCAGAAAAATAGGTGGTAAGAGATTGAATGTGGTTGTAGAAGAGTTGAGTAAGAAGAAATCGATTTTTCATCATGCTTACGATGAGTAAATGTAAGGTCATCAGCAGATCATGTTTTTACTAATACATGTAAGCTTCTTGATAAGGAATCCTAAGGAATGGATATCTATCCACCTATATAGTAAAAAGTAATAAGAAAATTAGAAGGTAGACACAACTTTCAACAAGTAAAAGAATCAAGGTGAAGAAGGGTGCGTGGTACCCAGTTAGTGAAGATTATAAATATTTACAATTCAGGTAGAGAAATATAAGCATTCTGAATTACTTCCCACAATAACAAAGATATATATAGTTGGCCACACCAATCTAAGTCATGTACTATGGGAGCTAACATTTATTGTTTAATAGAAAGATGGACATCAGGATCCAACTAGGGTTAGAGTAACACAAAATGGTGGATGGATTGTAATCATTAGCAAAAATTTTCAAAGGATAGTGCAAACGTGGTAATAGATCTCCTTGTGAGGCACCCAGATGATGCACTCTAGAATAGAACAGCCAGATGTGAATACTAGACTGTTCAAAAATTTCAGAAGACCGGTAGTGGAATCCTAGAAGGCATAAATATTTAACTTAGTATGGCTACCATTTCTAGTCAAGAGAGAATGTTAGGCGACCCGAAGAGCAAGTAGATGGAGAAAGGGGAATTAAAGCGAAAGAATATTTTGTTGAAGTTTTCAGAATAAGGTAATAGACAGATATATTAGAAGGAGAATAAGAAGAGAGTAAATGAAGTATTATGAGTAAGTTGTGATATATTGGTGATAACAGTAATTTAAAATATGACAGGATGACAGAGTCTATAGTCATGTTAAGAAAAGACAACAGGTGACAGTCCTTGAGAGCATATAGAGTATAAGCCATAAAGTCATATCCTTATTTCGAGAAATGATTTGGTGACTCCAACATGATTACTAGAAGGCTTGGTTAGACCTTCGGAGTAATAAAAATTAGTATGGGCTAGTAAACAAGAAAAAAAAATCGAAGATGATTTAGGGACTGAATGATTTTATATTAGTCGGCATCATGAGAATTTCAGAGGTCACGTTCCGACAATAATAGAATGGACAACGGAAGAATAACCTTTAATGGTCGTTAAGGAAGACGCTTCCCTAAAGCAAGCACTATGAGCAGAGTTAAGCTTAAGGGACTAAGTGTGCTAGTTACACTAGGTGTCACCCTCGTGCATAAGAAATTCAGTTATCCGGGGCACAGAAGGGTTACCGCAATGCGAGTAAGAGTCAATCAAGACGTGAAAAGACGTCGAAGATGAAGAGGTAAAATATTTATAAGTATATCTTCATAGCGCTAAATGTTAATATTCCCATAGTGGGGGAAGAAGGTGTGATAATGTATTAAGTCGAAGTTAAGTGGTTCAGATAACTATGAAATAGTAAAGGAAGAATGCGGTAAATTGGCGAAAGAAATTACATTGCATTTATTCAGATCCTACATATATGCTACGACTCAAGAGCATCATGCAAGTAATATGACGCGGAGAGGCAGTAAGGGTCCCACACCAGATGTTATTGATAAATAAGTGCGAACGAACATTTGATACATTAGAAGCCAATGCAAAAGGTAAGTTAAGACAAAAGACATAAACCAAGAAAGGTTATGTGGAATATAAACATGAGCATGGACTGACGAATAGTTAATAGTCGATTCAGGAAGAGCTTAGTTATGGCTAGACAAGAGGTCTCAGATAAATTAGTAGATCATGCAAGATAAACATAGTAAAATCCAGCATAGAAAATTCAGTATCGCAGATACGACATTGTACTCCTTGAGAAATATTCAGATAGGAGTTGGAGTAGTTAAAGGTACCGTATAAGTGTTACGAAAATAAAAGAGAGTGCCACTAGGGAGACAATTAAAATTTCAGTTCAAAAGTAACCCTACGAGCATAAGGGCGCAGAGATAAGTAACTAATTATAATTATTAGTGAGTAAGTACATCAAAATTTCGTCGGGTATACGATGTACAAATATCCTAGCTTTATGATGTGTGGCTAGAATTCGTGATTTTAAGCATTATATCCCTCACATTTTATGAGCTTTAAT
>ML333799.1:0-39060 GCA_005239505.1 Nicotiana paniculata
ACTCTCGCATACATGTTTGAAATTTGCATCGTCCTTCTGAATTTCATTACGGGACATAAAATCCCGAATGTCCTTCAAGGTCACACCCTTAGACTTACCAAAATATCGTTTCAAAATCTTGCTCTCTCGTTTAGATGGTTTTTCAACATTATGTGCAGTGATCCTCAAACCGCACATAATGTGAAAGTCTTCAAGGGTGAACGGTACATTATGCCCAAAAATCTTTAAACTAATGGAGTCTCGATCATTGGTGAATATTCGATAAAGACACAAGCAATGAACCAACTTCATGTTGCATTTCAAGTTCTCCATAGCCAAAATATACCGAAAAGTAACATTAGTTAGCTTATCTTCTTGTGCAGGAGTCAAGAAAGTTTTGATTAAACTCTTCAAATCGTGGTTACCTTTCCAGTAAGCACGGCAGTTAAACCAATCTCGAAACTCAAAATATATTTCCCCTGCTCTTGTAGGAGGAACAATACGGACTGAAGGACCTTTTGATTGTATACGATTTTTAGATGCTTTAGCTGCTGGAGGATTTGAAGGTGTTGTAGGATTTGTAGAAGCCATTTGTTGAAAGAAAGTAAAAGATATCAGTTAAAAGCATCAGCTCAAAGAAAACAAACTCAGCAAATATAAAACAAAAAGCTTCAGCTCCCAATATGTTAAAGGGTCACCAAAAACAAAACAAAAACTTCAGCTCCCTATATGCTGAAGTTTCGCCAAAACAAAGCATAAACTTCAGCTCCAAAACAAAAATAAGTTGAAGTTCACCAGCTACAAAACATAAAACTTCAGCTCCCACTTTCATAAAAATATAACACCAATAATTAAACAAAAAAAAATTCTGCTCCAACTTTCAAAAAATATAACAAAAAACATAAATAAAATTTCAGCTCCCTAGCTAAAGAATTTATAGAAATGTTCATTTAAAACAGACACACACGTTCAAAAACTTCAGCATATTACCAAAACAAAACAAAAACTTAAGCTCCCAATATGCTGAAGTTCACCAAAATAAAACAAAAAACTTCAGCTCCTAACCAAAAACAAGCTGAAGTTCACCAGTTACAAAATACAAAACAGACACACACGTTCAAAAAACTTCAGCATATCACCAAAACAAAACAAAAAAACTTAAGCTCCCAAACATCTGCTACAAAACAAAACATCAACTGCTAAAACGCTGAAGTTAACCAGTTACAAAACAAAAAAAACTCAGCAAAACACAAATTTAACACCAATAATTAAACACAAAAAAATAAAAAAACATCAGCTCTATAAAATTAAGGTATACATGACAAAAAAATCACTATAGAACTAACCCCTAACAACCTATCGAACATGAATATCACAAAAAAACAAATAAAACCCTATAGAACATGACTATCACAAAAAAAAATAATACCCAGAAATTAAAGCGTAAAGGTACTGCAATGTACATGTGATTATACGTAATATTGTTGGCGAACAAACAGTTGAAAAATCAAAAAACAATGACGATCGTAAAAGCGAAGAACGGGAGAGAGAGAGAGAGAGAGAAATAGAGTATTTGCAAAGTAGAGGAATGGGGTTTACTTGAAGAGAAAGTAGTCTTGTAATAAAAAGGGTAAAATTATCTTTTCGAAAGGCTTTTAACAAAAAACGGGTACGGGTACAAATATTAAAACAAAGCGGCTACAGGTTAAAAAGGGGCGACCAAATAGGATGCCCGTACAATTTTTACTATTTTTCACGTATATTTGTATTTGGTGTATTGAGTTAAGATTCAATGTAAAAGTATAA
The DNA here is from genome assembly GCA_005239505.1 of Nicotiana paniculata. NCBI lineage: Eukaryota > Viridiplantae > Streptophyta > Magnoliopsida > Solanales > Solanaceae > Nicotiana > Nicotiana paniculata. The sequence goes on from ML333799.1 coordinate 1,786, forward strand.
TATGTCCGACCAGATTAACCTGGATGAAAGAAACTACTTCGCCCGAGTCGATTTAAAATTTAGAGGTGATAGAATTCAAGGATCCACTAAATTATATAGAAATCGGGTTTTATATTAGTTTCCACAGGTTATACTTGCACAACAGAAAGTAAATGACTCAGGGAACTTTTACGTGGAAAATTCCCAGCTCAATGGGATTAAAAATCACAACCTACACTTATAGAATTTTAACTTCACTATGAGCAACCTTTTAGATTACAACCTATGCAACCTAGGAATTAAACTCTTAATCTTTCACTAACTTGTAATACACCTATTACAAGCCAATTTGCAATACACCTATTATAAAGACTTCAACACATGACTAACTCTAGTCACGACACAAACACTGAAGTTTATGATTTATAAAGGTTTCCTAATTAATGCTTCTAGACAAGTAAAGTAGGAATTACAATGAGGAACAATTACAAAGTTACAACTTAACTAAGGACATACAAAAACTTGTTATAGGAACTGGTCCATAACAGTGATGTACTTTGTTCTTGATACACTTGAGAATTGTATTTTTGATAATCAGATGCTTGGAATGCTTGAATGAATTCTCAAATGTTCAAGTGATGTTTTGTTGTAAGATTAATGTTAATATAACATAGATGACATCACTTGAATGATGTAATCATTTAAATGGTACAAGGTCTTTTCCAATGAAAATGACTGCTGCACTGTGTTGTACTGTTTGCGTGTACAGTATAGGCAGTCACGTTTCAGCTGTGGAGAGTTGACTTCGTACTGTTGCCAGGGGAACCCAAGGTCATCAGTTCCCTGTGTTGATTCTTTATCTTCTGAAGTTATGACAACTCTTCTCTAACTCGAGTCATCTATTTGAGCCGTGTACCAAGTGTACGCCAGGTTCCTTATCTGGTTCTAGACAATAAATTTGTTAGATCATCAAAACATAAAACAAAGGTATTTATAACTTATCAAGAGTCAATAAGTTCAGAATAAATTTAATTTTATTTGTATATATATTTTAAATTTATTACTTCATATTTATACATAGCAACGTGTTAAGTTAAATATATAGAACTCACCCTTCATTATCTACTAAATCCGATTACATGTTTCGGACCACATAACTTTATAATAAGTATTCTACTGTTATCCGAGCTTTACCATTGTTTCTTAATCGTTCTAGGAATAAAAATACGTAAATTTTTAAGAAATGAGCTATCCAAACACTTGTCGAACAGCGTTTGAATAACACATGATTAAAGTTGAAGTTATAAAAGAATATTTGAAAATTGTAATGTTTTATAATTATTTTAAATCCATTCTTAGCAGTTTATGTAGATCATGAGACCATTTTATAATAATTGTACAATTTCGTAAATCCCTTTCTAAGCAGTTCTATGTAGATATTTTTATTTCCATTAAACAGGATTAGATTAGTTAACAACTTATCTATTTGTCAAAACTCGAGACCCTAAAAAGTCAAGCTAAGAAAAAGAGAGGAAATGACCTAAAGCTACCTTTGAATCTATACTAATCTCCTATAATTGCCAACATTATCTGATGAGTAGATGATGTGGACTGTATATTCTGTTGATGACATAAAAAATAAAAAATAAAAATCCTTAAGATTTCCTATTTTATGAAATATAAATACATAAGAACCAAACATAGAAACCTCATTTAGTTATCTCCCCCACCTAGCCTCTCAAATTTGAAGTGTAAAGGAAAATAAAATAAAATTTGAGTTCACCATCTTTTCTTCAGTATATGCAACTCAACATGAGAAGCAACAACAAAGAGAAAAAAATAGTGATTGGTATTTCTGAAATGGAAGAAGATATTAAACTGTCCCAAATGGTCAGAGATTTTATAGAATTGGATCATTTTGAAACTTTACAAGTTGATGAACTTGTTGATCATAACCCTACTACTTATCTTTCCTTACAGGTATATACTATTTCCTTATTATCAATTTTAAGTCTAATGTTGACTTAATTCTTCTCTTCATCTTTATATCTCAAATTTATTTTTTCTTTCTTTTTTGGGTTTTATTTTGGTAGGATATTCTTGAGAATGTTACAGATGCTGAAACAGTGATTCTTGGGAAAATCTTGTTTTACTGGAGAAACATGGCTAATAATAATATGAAGCCTAAAGAGTTAAGGCAATGGATTGTCAATACATTAAGAATGGATCATTATGAAGCTTCTCTTTGTAAAACTTCTTGGATCACCACTTTTGGTCGTCCTTCAGGTACTATCCCCCCCCCGCCCCCCCCCCCCCCNCATTGGTGAAATATTGAAAAAAGAAATATATATAATAATGTTTTACTCGTCTAATTGTAAAAAAGAAAAACCAAGTAAAATTTATGTCAAGAAACGATTTGAACTTTAAAGTACTTCTTTTCAATTTCAACTTTAAATGCTCTTTTAGGTTCATAATAAGTGATCTATTGACCTTCTTATTTTGGTCCAAAATAAATATTTTTTTACATAATAAAAAAAAATTATTTTATTTTTCAAAATTGTACTTATTTACATATCTCAATGTGTCGAGTTAACAATATGCAAATTTTAATTAAAAGTAATTATGTTAAAGTAACTCTTTCTTTTTCTAGGAGTGGGGTAGTATTTTCTTAAGGAGTGCATCTACGGCCAAAATGTCACTTATTATGGACCGGAGAGAATACCTTTTATTTTATTTTTTGCAATTTTAGCCACATATATATTGTCCAAACGCCTAGTTATGTAAACCCTTTTCTTTTTTGCTGATTTTTGTTTTTTGGATTTGTGGGTGTTGAAGCATTTACATTTACAGGTGATTATGAATACATAGATGTGATGATGAAAGAAAGCAATGGATCAGAGGAAACAGTGAGACTAATAGTGGATATAGATTTTAGGTCACAGTTTGAGTTGGCTAGGCCTACACAAGCCTACCAAGATCTTTCAAATTCTCTTCCTTCAATATTTGTTGGTACTGAGGAGAAACTCAATGGCATTATATCTTTGCTTTGTGCTGCTGCCAAACAGTCCCTTAAGGAGAAAGGTCTTCATGTTCCTCCTTGGAGAAAAGCTAGCTATATGCATTCTAAATGGCTCTCTCATAATTGCAAGAAAATTGCTTTGTTTGCACCACTCTGCATCTGATTTTAGGTCTAAAAACTTTGAAAGAGAGCTAATGGTAGAAATTTATGTGTTTTTTTTTTCTTTTTTTTTCTTCTTTATGTTACGTAATATATATAGTTTATATATTGTATATATATATATATATATATATATGTTGTCAATGGTCTATTTTGCTCCTGGCTTGTTATGAGCATTAGAAGTGCTTGGAGAATTTTGTTGGTGCGCTAATTATAATCTAATTAATTAATGGTTTATTTATTTATTTTATGTTTGGTATATCAATTTTTCTCGTCATGAATATATAATTCAATATATTGCTTCCTCCTTTCTAACAAAATTTCGGTAGCCAAATAATGTTTATAATTGTAATTTTTGTAGGTGTTTGTCCCTTCTTTTTTTTTACCATATTTGGTTTTCTATTCCTTGAAAAAAGGGTAACGGTTATGAAACAATAAAAGAAGAACAATATTGCAGAGAAAGAGAGAGGAAATTCTTATTGAATTTTTGGGATGATTTACAATGGGGTAAGACCCCTCTATTTATAGGGAAAAAATGACTTGGCCACGAAATAAAACTCTCTAAAAGATAGACATTCACTCTAAATAGAATTCTATTTATAACATTTCCCCTTGAATGTCTATTCAACAAATAATGTGTCTCGTTAAAACCTTAACTAAAATAAAATCCAATGGAAAAAAATTCTAGAAAAGGAAAAAGAGTACACATGTTTAGAAATGCGCCTTTTGGTTGTCTCGTCAAAAACCTTGCAAGGGAAACTCAGTGGGACGATACCTTGTAATGAAAAAAAATAGTTTTAACGCGCATTAACTCCCCCTGATGAGAGCATCAATTCATATCCTTGAGTCTTCGCATCCCGATCTTGTACAATAGCTTCTTGAAGGTTGACGTCGGTAGAGATTTTATGAACAAATTAGCCATATAACCACTTAAAAGAATCTGTTGCACATTGATATCACCATTCTTTTGAAGATCATGTGTGGAAAATAACTTTGGTGAAATATGTTTTGTCCTATCTCCTTTTATGAATCCTCCCTTTAATTGGGTTATGCATGCTGCATTGTCTTCATACAAAATCGTGGGTAATTTGTCACACTTCAAATCACATTTGTCTCGAATAAGATGTGTTACAGACCTCAATCACACACATTCTCGACTTGCTTCATGAATAGAAATTATCTCAGCATGATTAGATGAAGTAGCCATGATCGATTTCTTAGTCGTTTGTAAACCATCCATGTGCTCCATCCATGTAAAACCGTTTCAGTACCTTTTCTATGTAGGCAGATTGATGAACAAAAATGTCGTTTGCTAAATGTTCAATTTGTAAACCAAGACATAATTTTGTCTTTCCGAGATCTTTCATCTCGAATTCTTTCTTTAAATAATCAATTGCCTTTTGGATTTCTATAGGAGTTCCAATAAGGTTTATGTCATCAACATATACGGCAAATACAACAAATTTCGATGTTGTTTTCTTTATAAAAACACATGGAAAAATGACATCATTTATATAACCTTCTTTTAATAAATACTCACTAAGACGATTATATCACATACGTCCTGATTGCTTTAGACCATACAAAGATCTTTGCAATTTGATTAAAAACATTTCTCGGGATTTTGAATTATGTGTGATAAGCATTTTAAATCCCTCGGGAATTTTCATGTATATCTCATTATCAAGTGAGCCACAAAGGTAGGCGGTAACCACATCCATTAAACTCATGTCAAGCTTTTCATGGACAGCAAAACTAATGACATAACGGAACGTTATAGCATCCATAACGGGTAAATATGTCTCTTCATAATCGATATCAGGCCTTTGTGAAAATATTTGTGCAACAAGGCGTGACTTGTATCTTTGTACCTCATTGTTCTCATTCCTCTTGCGTACAAAGACACATTTATAGTCAACAGGCTTAACACCATTAAGTGTTTGGACTACAGGCCCAGAATTTTACGTTTCGCAAGTGAATTCAACTCTGATTGGATTGCTTCTTGCCATTTTGGCCAATCACGTCTTTGTCGACATTCTCCAACAGATTGAGGTTCAAGATCCTAACTATCCTGCATAATTCTAGATGCAACATTATATGCAAAGACATGATCCACCACTATATCCACTCGATGCAAGTTTGTCTCAATATCGATTACATTTATTGCTAGTTCCTTATTTTCTTGAGTCTCGGGCTCAGTGGTTTCCTTATGAATCTCAGAATTTATTAAATTGTGGATTTCTTCATGAGACTCTTTTGTAGTGTCATTTGGATCATTTGTTTTTCTTTTTCTAGGATTTCGATCCTTAGAACCCAATGATCTTCCACGGTTTAGGTCTGCTTTTGATTCATTAGCTATAACACTAGAAGATTGTCCAATAGGGACATAAATACAGATTGGAATATTCTCTGCACGGATATGTGATTTTGTTATCCTTTTCAAATCCGTAAATGCGTCTGGCATTTGATTTCCTATTCTTTGCAAATGGATAATCTTTTGCACCTCTTTTTCAAAAATAGAGGTACGTAGATCAAGATGAGATAATGATGTATTTTTCCACAAAATTTTCCATTTGGTTTCACCAATTTCTCCCCCTAATTTTGGAAAAAGTGTCTCATCGAATCAACATTCTGCAAATCGAGCAGTGAATAAATCCCCCGTTAATGTTTCAAGATAGCGAATAATGGAGGACGATTCAAACCCAACATATATTCCTAACCTTCTTTGGGTACCCATTTTGGTGCTATATGGCGGTGCTACAGGCACATATATCACGCATCTAAAAATTCTTAAATGGGATATATTAGGTTCATGACCCAAAACTAATTGCAACAGGGAATATTTATGATAATTTGTCAGTCTGAGACGAACTAGCATTGCTGCATGCAAAATGGCGTGACCCCAAACAGAAGTGGGCAGCCTCGTTTTCATGAGTAACAATCTTGCTATCAATTGCAGACGTTTAATTAAAGACTCTGCAAGGCCATTTTGAGTGTGAACATGAGGTACAGGATGTTCCACTTTTATCCCAATTGATAAGCAATAATCATTAAATCCTTGGGATGAAAACTCAGCAGCATTATCAAGTCTAATAGACTTAATTGGATTATCGGGAAATTGTGCCCGTAATCGGATTATTTGTGACATTAATTTTGCAAACGCGAGGTTGCGAGATGATAATAGGCAAACATGAGACCATTTAGAAGATGCATCTATTAAGACCATAAAATATCTAAACGACCCACTAGGTGGGTGAATAGGTCCACAAATGTCCCCTTGTATACGTTCCAAAAATGCAGGGGACTCAATCCCAACCTTTATTGGTGATGGTCTTATAATTAACTTGCCTTGATAACAAGAAGTGCAAAAAAATTCATTATTTAAAAGAAACTTTAAATTCTTTAATGGATGTCCATTTGAGTTTTCTATAATTCGTCTCATCATAATTGATCCAGGATGTCCCAATTGATCATGCCAAAGTACAAAAATATTGGAATCAGTAACCTTATGGTTTACAATAGAATGTGCTTCAATTGCACTGATTCGTGTCTAATACAGGCCACAAGATAAAGACGGGAACTTCTCAATAACCCTTTTCTGGCCAGAGACATTCTTGGTAATGATGAGATATTCAAGATTATTCTCATCTATTGTCTCAATATGATATCCATTTCGGCGGATATCTTTAAAACTCAACAAGTTCCTATTGGACTTGGAGGAGAATATTACATTCTCTATGATAAGTATTGTTCCCTTAGGCAGAGTTATAGTAGCTCTTCCAGAGCCTTCAATTAAATTACTACTACCAGAAATTATAGTAACATCTGCCTTATACATACTTAAATGAGAGAAATATTTCTTCTCTTTGAATATTGTATGTGTCGTACATGAATCAACTAAACAAATATTTTTACAATTGAATTTTATTCCAAGTGTGTTTTGTGAGATATTCATATTTGCTTCCAATTGTTTGACATACAAAAGAAATATACGAATAAATATTAGTATTTTTATAGAAAAAGAAAAGAAACAAGTTTAGTCTATGATTCAATAATGACTTTTAATTGCAATTTTGAGTAAATTCTAACTATGATACAAAAAATGACGTAGTAAAAATAATACAATTTATGAGTCTTTATTCGTCCATCTCTAAATTGTTGTATTGTTATTTAAATGAAAATATCAATGTAATAAATAATTAAAATTAAGCATACTCATCAAGCAAAATCTTGCATTTTTTTGTTTACAGAAAGACAATGCAAAAGCTTGCATTTTTTTTAGCAGAAATCATAAACATACTCATCTAGCAATTGCAATAAAAAAAATGGAGCTCTTTACAGATTACGACGGCACAAATTGAGATTAAAAAAAACAGATAATGAAAAGGCCAAAAATTGGTACTACGTGACCTAAATCATTTCCATAAAGACAAAAAAACTAACACGTCAGCAGGAATAATTGTTTCTTTCTGGTACCATCCAAAATTCAATTTGCCGTGTGAAAAATGGAAATAGTAGGAAAAAAATAATTACACGATTTGTGTTATAAATAGATTCTATTTAATCAAAATGAACTATTTCATAAAATAAACAATAGTAATCGATATTAATGACTACTACTCATATAAAGAACTATTGTTACATGATGTTTATTCACTAACTACTACGAATAGGCAAAACAAAAAAAAAGTTATAATAATCAAATTACTCAATCATCTTTAACCACAAATCTATCACCGATCAAGTGGTCTATTTTTTCATTAGGGTGCTCAAAGAAGTCTGCCACATCCAAGTGGGTGATGTCAAAATCATTGTCAGAGAAAAAATTGGGTTCATGGCCTTTATTCTTAGAGATGCTTGATAAAGCTCAACCAAATGTCTTGGTACACGACAAATATTTTCCCAATGCCTTTTTCCACTACAACGATAACATTCAATTTTTGAACCATTTGCCTTGGAATTCTCATTTTTCCATTTCCACTTTTGGTGGTTATTTTTCTTTGGGGGTGATTAATACCAGAAAAATTTCTTCCTTGTCCACGACTACGGCCACGATCACGATCACGACCATTAATAGGGCCACATCTTTTTCCACGCTTAGCATAATGGGAATACATCTCATCCACTTCAGGCAATGGTGTAGATCCAGTGGGTCGATTTTCGTTCAGCCACAAGGAGAAGAGAAATCAACTCAGAGTACTTCTTGAAACCTTTCTCTTGGTATTGCTGTTGCAAGAACATATTGGATGCATGAAACGTCGTGAACGTTTTTTCAAGCATAGCATAGTCGGTGATAGTATCTCCACAGAGTTTCAATTTAGAAGTAATTTTGAACATTGCAGAATAATATTCAGAAACAGACTTAAAGTCTTGGAGCCTCAGATGAGCCCAATCATATCGTGCTTGTGGAAGAGTGACCAACTTTAAGTTGTCATATCTTTCCTTTAAGTCATTTCACAAAATAAGTGGATCTTTGACTGTGAGATATTTTATTTTCAACCTTTCATCAAGGTGATGGAGCAAGAAAATCAAGGCCTTAGCACAGTCTTGGGTAGATGCTTTATTTTTATCTTTAATGGCGTCTCCAAGACCCATTGCATCTAAATGGATTTCAGCATCCAACACCCATGTCATATAGTTCTTACCCGAAATTTCAAGGGCAACAAACTTTCTTTTCATAATGTCAGTCATAATTAAAAAGAGAAGAAAAGTTATACCTTAATCTTCCCAAAGAACTTCTTGAGACGGTAGAGTCTCGTGCTGATAACATGTTATGAAACAATAAAAGAAAAAGAACAATATTGCAGAGAAAGAGAGAAAGGAAATTCTTATTAGATTTTTGGGATGATTTACAATGGGGTAAGACCCCTCTATTTATAGGGGGAAAATGACTTAGCCACAATGTAGAACTCTCTAAAATATAGACATTCACTCTAAATAGAATTTTATTTATAACAGTAACATATTTATCATTATTGATTTTCTTTTAAAAAAAGAAAAATATAATTATTGCATATTTGACTAGTCTTTTTTCTTGGAGAAAATTTTTTTGGACCTTTATAAATTGAAGATGTTTCTCATTTAGGAGCATCCATAATGTAGCTCTAAGGGGTTTGAAAATCTTGTTTAGAGTAAGAATTTGTGAGATAAGTATTATCCTACCACTTGTGTTTACCTCTTTGTGAAGTTGTTATCTCGATATTTTATGTCTCTTTTATATGGTCGATTGCTCATGTACGCTAGTGAATGCAGGTTAATTGAGCGAACCACATTAAATATAGGTGTCTATTTTGATATATTTTTCTTTTATTGTTTGATTTATCGTCGTTCAAAATTTATTTTACTACCTTCCGCATGACAACTAATTATTTCGATCTCAATAATATTTCTTAAATACTAAATTAGTATTATATGAACTGATAAATAAGAATTCTTTCTAATAGTATGCCTGATTGGACTACTTAACATTTTACATATATATTTAATGACGACTTTTATACTATCAAAGAAAAGTCTTAAACTATCATAATTCAAGATTAATGAGAATTGAATTAGATCTTCGAGGGAATATCTAATGTATTGTTTTCGGACTTCAATTTTGCATAAGTATTTAATATTTTATTTCCGCGTCTCCTTTTCTCTATTTTGTCGTCCTTGTTATAGGTGGACAGCAAATAATACTAGCTTAGAGCCTCATATCGAGAATTCCTTTGCCTTAGGGATATTGGTATATTGCTTATACACTTCGTGCTAGGGAAATTATATTACTAGCCAGCTGAGATCGATAATGCCTTTCGTGGAACTTCACTTCGTATTAGCATAATTTTCTTATACTATATAGAAAGAAAAAAATTCCACTAAATGGGAATCATGATGATTTGTACTTTTCCTGAAAATATGGAAATAAATATTAGTATTTAATTATTAATAACACTAATTAATTAATGCGTCCACCAATATTACAAGGGATATGAGAGAGGAAAAAAAGGATTACTTGGCTTGCAAGTCATAATAAACAATAAGATAAAGAAAAGATTCCCACGTTGTCCAACTTTAGCACTTGTAATTAAGGTGTAAGTTAGGGTTAGCGATTTTCCTGTTTGAGATTCAAGCACATTAATGAAAGTAGCATCTAGCACTACTAGAAATTCAGAAAAACCAATCGAGCGATACCGACCAACGTTGGTCGGTCCACAAAAGTGACCAAAAAATCATCAATGGACGGAAACTACCAAAAAATATTTTACATCTTTTTAAAATTATATACCGACCGAAATTGGTCGGTATACTAGTTAAACATTTGACCACAGAGATCAGACTTGCTTAGTCAAAGCACATTTTTTATTACCGAGCAACATCGGTCGGTAATGTGGACCCACTTTAAATTTTAATAATTATATATGATTTAAAATATTTTATAAAATTTATAGTTAAATTTACCGACCAAAGTCGGTCGGTTATTGCAGGGGAAGATTTTACCGACAACCTTTGGTCGGTAGATGTAATTTCTGGAAAATAACCGACCAGCTTTGGTCGGTTCATAGGACAAACATAGTCAAACTTTTGAATCACATTAATAATTACTATCTAAATAATATAAATGTAATCTGTTTACACTTTATTTTGTAATACAACTAATGAATACAATTATACTATAACAAAATATATATATATAGTTAAAGTAGTACAATGAAGTGTGTGTGTATATAGTATCACGACCCAATTTCTTTCTGAGGGGTATCGTGATGGCACCTAGTCTTAGGGACTAGGTAAACTTAGCAGTTACTGACTAACAACAATAAATAAAGGAAAACTAACAGTCTTGATATAGAATCTCAACAGAATGTACAAACTTTCCCAAAACCGGTAGTACAAGTCATAAGCTCTACGAATCTTCTGCAACTTCTAAGTACAACTATTTGGAAATAACTACATCAGCGTATGAATAATATATACAAAGAAGGTGACTCCGACGCCTGCGAACGCAGCAGCAGGTTACCTTGAGTCTCCTCGGTAATCATCCACACAGCTACTATAATATATATCTGGATCTGCACACAAAAATGTGCAGAAGTGTAGTATGAGCACATCGCAGCGGTGCCCAGTAAGTATCAAGACTAACCTCGGTGGAGTAGTGGCGAGGACTAGTCAAGACACCACTCGTCTACAAAATAAATAACCTGAATATAGAAATGACCGTACGTTGCATCTATTTAAGACTTCACGGAATAATTTACAACAATGACAATATAAACTGGAAGGATGGAACAGCAAAACAAGCCAAATCGAAAGGAAACACAATACAATAGAGAACACCAATAGCTCAACTCCACACCGGTTTGTTCATATCGGGCCTTAGCCATTAAAATCCATAACTGGTAGAAATCTTTAAACAACAGTTCATATGAAAAACTTTTACAAATAAAATCATTTAGTATGGAAGAGTTTCCTTTGAAAACATACTTTCTCCAAAAGTAGATATAAGTATATTTAATTAGAGAGAATTACGTAAAACATAGTTTCTTTCAAAATACGAAACTTCCCAAAGATGCTTTCCCAATAAATGACTTCCAAATATCATTTTAGGCAAGGCTAGTGCTTATCAAATATGCCTTCGATGTAAAAAGTCATTCAAATATAATCATTTCAAAACCATTGCTTTTTCGATAATATTTTTCAATAAAATCCCTTGATCAAAATCTCCTCAAGATTCATCCACTGGAACTCAGTCTGTAACTCAGAAATTGACATGCAGTACAGGAGGAATATCAAATCTTTCCAATAAATGCAGTAAGAGATCATTAGGAATATCCAAATTTAGAACAACGGAATAAAACGCAAAGACAAGTGCACGATATCACCCTTCGTGCTTTTACTCTCATCCTCACCAAAATAAATGCACGGCATCACCCTTCGTACTTTACTCTCATCCTCACCAAAACAAGTGCACGGCATCACCCTTCGTGCTTCTACTCTCGTCCTCACAACAAATAAATAAAAACGGCACGGCACGGCATTATCCTTCGTGCTTAAATAAAATAAATATGGCACGACATTATCCTTCGTGCTTAAATAAAATAAACATGGCACGACATTATCCTTCGTGCTTAAATAAAGTAAACATGGCACGACATCACCCTTCGTGCTTTACACTCTTCCTCACGATGCAATAAATAAACATACGGCATCACCCTTCGTGCTTTACACTCTTCCTCACAATGCAACAAATAAATACATGGCATCACCCTTCGTGCTTTACACTCTTCCTCACAATGAAACAAATAAATACACGGCATCACCATTTGTGCTTTACACTCTTCCTAACCCAAAAAATATCAAGACAACAATTTGGCAAGGAACATCAACAATATGAACCATAAATCACAACGTCTCGTCAAGGGAGTCAACAATACAAACAATATCATTAACAGCATAAACAGTAATAGAAACCATAACATCCCGGCAAGGGAGTCAACAATACAAACAATATCATTAACAGCATAAACAATAATAGAAACCATAACATCCCGGCAAGGGAGTCAACAAGGAAAACAACATCATCAACGACGGAATAATAAAAGAAACCACACAATCCCGACAAAGGAAACAACTATAACCAATCTCACCTAAACAGTTAACTTCACGGAATAAACTCAACTTCAACAAAGGCCCAGTAATAGGCAACATCAAGGAAATACCAATGACATAAATGTCTAACAATTAGACGTAAGCAGCACTTAAGGGAATAGTCCTATAAATCACAATATAAGACTCACGGGCATGCTTGACTCCAACGAATATATGTTCCAACTACGGCTAGTCAACTATAAGGCTAGATAACACTAATTATAGTCAATTAGACAAGCTAGTAGAAAATATAGCATGATGATGAGAGAAGTAGAATATTTAGTTAAGTCAAGTAAGGTCAAATAGCCAACGAAGGAATCCAAAAAAAAATAATTATAATTTAAACAGGAAGTGATGAAATTAACAACCAAGTATTCAAATGTAACAACTACAAATCATACACAGGTAATATAAGAATCCACGAATCCTAAAAGGCCAACCTAATTGCAAATAAGTCCGAGTACACACTCGTCACCTCGCATACTCGGAATACAATCAACAAGGAAGACTCAATCCTAAGGGGTAGTTTCCCCACACAAGGTTAGTAAAGATACTTACCTCAAAGAAGACAATCCGATACTCAAAAATATACTTCTCGGCGAAAAGACCTCCGGCCGGCTCAAAATCAACTAAAACAACTTCAAAAAACACATAAAACGTGTAAGGAACTATCCCGAACAATAAAGTTTCAATATATACAAAATTATAAAAATCGACCCAAAAGTCGACCTCCGGTCCCGCACCTCGGAACCCGACAAATTTTAAAAATTCCGATTACCCATTCACCCATAAGCCCGAATATACAATTTGTTTTGAAATCCGACCTCAAAACGAGGTCAAATCCCCAAATAATCAAGAAGCCCTAACTCTACCCACAATTCCAATTTCTACCCTTTATTTCATGTTTTTAGGCCTAGAATTTAATAGATATTGATTAATATTGAAGAAAACGAGATTAGGATTACTTACCTATGAAGCTATGGTGAAGAAGTTCTTCAAAAATCGCCCAAGAGGTGTGGAGAAGAAGGAGTTTGTGATAAATGGTGAAATTCCCGTAACTGTTCTGTTTTTAGGCTTTTAAAAATAGTTGGTCGGATTAATTCTATGCGATCGCGAGAGGGAGTGTGCGATCGCGTAGAGTTCGGGGCTCTGAGATTCGCGATCGCATGAAGAAGGGTGCGATCGCAGTGAGTACTTACCAGCCACCCGCCGCCCCCCAGCTCTCCTAAGCACTGTGTGGTCGCAGGCCTATCTATGTGATCACAATGTGTAACTGACCCCTCCCCCTTCAAAAATCTATGTGATCGCGTCTATACCTATGCGATCTCATAGAGTAAAACACCTGACACCAGAAAAATGCACCTACACCAGATTTTTCATCAAGTTTGCACCTCGACACCTAACCGAAACTCACTCGAGCCCTCGGGGCTCAAACCAAAATATACACACAACCTCAAAAATATCCTACGGACTTATTCAAGTAATCAAAACAACAAAATAACATCATAACTATCGAATTAAACCTCAAAATCAATGAAATTCCTTTAAACTTTCAAAACTTCTAAATTTTCCATTTATGAACTGAATCACGTCAAACTAAGTCCGTTTCTTAACAAATTTCACATATAACACATAATAGACATATTGAACCTGTTTCAGGCTCTGGAACCATAATTCGGGCCCGGTATCACAGGTTTCACATCAAATCTCATTTTCAAAAACCTTTATATTTTTCAGAAAATAACTTTCTTCAAAAATTCATTTCTCGGACTCTGCACCTCGGAATTCGATTCCGGGCATACACCCAAGTCCCATATTTTCCTACGGAACCTCCGGGACCGTCAAATCACGGGTCCGGGTTTGTGTCCATTTACCAAAAACATTGACCGAAGTCAACTCTATTCAAATTTCTAATACAAAATTATCATTTTTATTAGTTTTTCACAAAAGGGCTTCTCGGCTACACGCCCGGGCTGTGTATGCAAATCGAGGTAAGATAGAAGGAGGTTTTTACAACCTCGGTATCATAGAATTAGCTAGCAATATACAGGATGACCTTTTGGGTCATCACACACACACACACACATATATATATTGGTATAGCTGCATTTAAGAACACGAAGCGCTAGGGCAACATCGTCAGTTTGTTTTGGGGATAGACTAGTGAAGAAGCAATAATCTAATTAGTATAAATAATTGATCATCTTCAAATATTGTAACGACCCGACCGGTAGTTTTGAGAGTATTATCCATGATCCCTTATTTACTGCCCCCTCTATTTCTTTTTTTGGTTATGTGACTTGCAGAGAGGATTTATTTTTGGTTTCAGAGTGAGATGAGACATATAGTCCCTAAAATGGAAGTTTAAGTTGTAGGAATCAATCATAGTTGGAATTGTGTGAAGACTAACCCGGAATGGAGTTTTCATGTTTCCAATAGTTTCGTACGGTGATTCTGGTCTTAGGAGCATGTCCGGATGTTGATTTGGAGGCCCGTAGGTCATTTCGGCGTTATTTGGCGAAAGTTTGAAAATTAGATGATTTTTGGGAAGTTTGACCGGGAGTGAACTTTTTGATGTCGAGACCGGACTTTGATTTCAGTAGTTGGAACATGCCCGTAATGTCATTTATGACTTGTGTGCAGAATTTGAGGTCAATCGGACTTGATTTGATAGGTTTCAGCATCGGATGTAGAAGTTTGAAGTTTTATAATTCATTAGGCTTGAATCAATGCGCAATTCATATTTTAGAGTTGTTTGATGTGATTTGAAGGCTCGACTAAGTTCGTATGATGTTTTAGGACTTGTTGGTATGTTTAATTGAGATCCGGGGGGCCTCGGGTGGATTTCAGATGGTTAATTGGTTTTAAAAAATGGCTGAAGTTCAGCTATCTGGTGCATCTAGTTTCCTTCTACGCATTCATGAAGGTTTTCCTGCGTTTTCGTAGTAGTCTGAGCCTTGCTGATTTTTAACCTTCACGTTCGCGAAGAAGTCCACGCGTTCGTGAAGGGTTAGGTCTTTGAGCAGTGCGATCACGGATGGGGTACTGCGTTCGCGTAGAAGAAGGGCAACTTGGGTGGGCTGCTGAGTTTCGCCTACCAGTTCGCATATTGGACTTCGTGATCACGAAGCTGGAGGACCATTTGGACCGCATTCGCGTAAGAGGGAATATTGGTCAGTAGAATTTTGTGCTTTGCGAAAGCGAGGCACATTCCGCGTTCGCGAAGAAGAGAAGACACCTCCTGTAGATTAAATTTAAAAATTGAGGGGTTTTATCCCATTCTTATTGTTGGACCCAGAGAGCTCGGATTTAAGGCGAAATTTCAAGAATTTTGAGGCGATTTTCTAATTTCTTGTTAAAGTATTGATTTCATTGATTAGATTAGTTTCTTATATTTATATTTATAGTATGTAGTTTCTTTTGGATAGATTTGGGCCGTTCAAAGTTGGAAAGTCGAGGAAAAGGAATATTATTTGACAGATTGAGCGAGATTTGAGGTAAGTGGCTTGTCTAACTTTGTGTTGGGGAAATCCCCTTAGGATTTGGCACTGTTGTAACAATCTATTATATGTGAGCGCCGTGTACGCAAGGTGACGAGTACGTAGACAGGCTAAATGTGGAAATTTCGGTTCTGGTTGAGTTGTCTTCTTTTAACTTCCATAACTGAGTTGCCTTAGTATATGTAGTGATCATGTTTAGCCTAGTATTGCATGTCTAAGTGCCTTAACTCTTACTTTCAGTCTGTGCAACATGCTTAGTTGAATTACCTTCTTCCCTTAACTTAAATTAAATCTTCAACTGTAAGATTTCTTGCTGTAAATCCGTTGTTCCTTCATTGATTTACTACATATTTACTTTGGGACTACGAGGCGATTCCTCGGGATATCCCCTATCTTGCATATTTACTTTGGGACTACGAGGCGGTACCTCGGGAGATCCCCCTGTCTTGCATATTTACTTTGGGACTACGAGGAGGTACCTCGGGAGATCCCTTGTCTTGCATATTTACTCTTGGACGACGAGGCGGTACCTCGGGAGATCCCCTTGTCTTGCATATTTTCTTTTGGGACTACAAGGCGGTACCTCGGGAGTGCCCCCTGTTGCTTATCTCTATTTACTGTGCTGTTATTTTCTGAAATTTTTCATTGCTTAAATTATCAGCCATTTCAAAATTTTATTATATCCTCTACCTTGCTTATCTTTTAAACCAGTAGGGCTCTGACCTGACCTTGTCACTACTCTACCGAAATTAGGCTTGGTACTTGCTGGGTACCGTTGTCGTGTACTCATACTAGACTTCTGCACATTTTTTTGTGCAGATCCAGGTTCCTCCCACCAGACCAGATACCAATGTGTTGGACCACACGTGGAGACTTCAAGGTATATCTGTTAGCGTCCGCAGACCTCAGAGTCCCCCTCTATCCCTATTATGTTGTTTCCCTTATTCTATTTGGACTTGATGTATAAAGACACTTAATATTTCTCTTAGAAGCTTGTGACTTATTTCTACCGGGTTTTGGGAGTTGTAATTATTCAAAACGCAATATTCAATTTATATATCACGTGTTGAGATTGGAGTTCAATTTTATATTCAGTATTCCACAATTTATTAGGCTTACTTAGTCGTAGAGACTAGGTTCCATCACGACATCATATGGAGGAAAATTGGGGTGGTGACAAGTTGCTATCAAAGCCCTAGGTTCATAGGTGTTATGATTCATAAGAAGGTTTAGTAGAGTTTCGCGGATCGGTACGGAGATGTCTGTACTTATCTTCAGGAGGCTATGGAACAGTTAGCAAAAGCTTCACTTCTTTGATTCCGTATCGTGCAAGATTTTGACTTCGGGTTATAAAATTTTGTCTTTCTATTCTCTCACAGATGGTGAGGACACGTACAACTGGATCAGATGACCAGACACTCGCGCCCCCTGCTAGAGCCGCTAGAGGTCGTGGCCGGGGTAGAGGCCGAGGACGTCCACATGGTGCAGCCAGGACACACGCACGAGCTGCTACAGAGTAGCCACCAATAATTCCAGCTAGAGGGCAGGCACTTGAGACAGCTGTTGCTGCACTAGCCCTCTAGAAGACTCTAGCCCAGTTTCTTAGCATGTTCAGCACCTTGGCTCAGGCTGGTTTGATCCCACTTGCTCCAGCCACATCTCAGGCCGGGGGAGGAGCACAGACTCCTGCCGTGTGTACCCCAGAGCAGCGGGTTCAGGTCGACCAGGTTCCAGAGATCATACCGATGCAGCTGCTAGCTCCAGTTCAGCCCGAGGTTGAGGCAGCAGTTTCTGAGGTGGAGCAACTCAGGCTTGAGAGGTACAAGAAGTACCACCCTCCTACTTTCAGTGGCTTGGTGTCAGAGGATGCACAAGGTTTTCCTGAGGAGTGCTACCTTATCTTCCGTTCTATTGGTGTTCCGGAGACTACTGGGGTTTCTTTCACTACGTTCCATCTTAGAGGAGCGGCCTATCAGTAGTGGCGCACATACGAGTTGGATAGTCCGGATGAGGTAGCTTCAATCACTTAGACTCAGTTCTCAAACATGTTTTTGAGGGAGTATGTTCCCAGAGTCTCAAATATGCATGGTGCACAGAATTTGAGCAGTTGCGCCAAGGTTCAATGACCGTGTCAGAGTATGTGGTTGGATTCGGTGATTTGGCTAGGCATGCACCCCCCTTGGTTGCTACTATTCTAGAGGGGATTCATCATTTTATTGAGGGGCTCAACCGCAGCATCAGATTGAGCATGGACGGAGAGTTGGAGATGGATATTGAGTACCAGCGGGTAGTAGGGATTGCTAGGAGGTTGGAGGGTATGCTGACTCGGGATAGAGAGGAGAGAGAGGCCAAGAGGTCTAGAGAGTCTGGCACATATAGTAGTACTCATTCCCCAGTTGCATCTCGTCATGGCAGGGGATATGTGGGTTGCCCCGTTCATTCAGCACTTCCAGCTGCCAGTGGTGCTCCAGCCACTTCTAGGCCCCAGGATCCTTATTATGCACCGCCAGTGCCTAGTGTGCCTCCTATACGGGGTGCTTTCAGTGGTGAGTCCAGTCGATCAGGCTTAAGCCAGTTGCATAAGCCACGTCCTCCAAGAGCTTGTTTTGACTGTGACACTCGTCACGTGGTAAGGGATTGCCTCAGACTCAGGAAAGGTGCACCTCCACAGATTTCTCAGGCACCGCATGATCCACCGGGTCCTCAGGCTACTGTTACAATGCCAGTTATTGCCCCACCTGCACAACCAGCTAGAGGTGGAGTTCAGACAGGTAGAGGTCGCCCTAGAGGGGGAGTCCAAGCCAGATCTTATGCCTTTCCTGGTAGGACGGAGGCAGTTGCATCAGATTCTGTTATCACCGGTGTTGTTCTGGTCTATCATAGAGATGCATCAGTCTTATTTGATCCAGGCTCCACTTATTCCTATGTGACATCTTATTTCTCTTCGTATTTGGGTGTATCCCTTGATTCTATGAGTTCACATGTTTATTTATCTACACCCGTGGGTGACTCTATTCTTGTTGACCGTGTGTATCAGTCGTATTTGATTGTTCTTAGTGGTTTTAAGACCAGAGTCGATTTATTATTTCTCAGTATGGTGGAATTTGATGTTATTTTGGGCATAGACTAGTTGTATCCCCATCATGTTATCCTTTATTGTCACGCCAAGATGGTGACGCTGGCTATGCAATGTGTACCACGACTAGAGTGGATAGGTACTTCAAATCATGTTCCTAGCAGGGTTGTCTCATTTCTTAAAGCTCTGTGAATGGTGGAGAAGGGGTGTGATGAATATCTGGCCTATGTGAGGGATGTTAGTGTTGATACTCCTACCGTCGAGTCAGTTCCAGTAGTGAGGGATTTTGCAGACATTTTTCCGACAGATCTTCCGGGTATGCCGCCCGGTAGAGATATTGACTCTGGCATTGATTTTTTACCGGGCACTCAGCCCATTTCTATTCCACCATATCGTATGGACCCAGTAGAGTTGAGAAGAATTAAAGGAACATTTGCAAGAGTTGCTCGATAAGGGCTTCATTCGGCCCAGTTTATCGCCTTGGGGTGCTCATGTCTTGTTTGTAAAGAAGAAGGATGGTTCTATGAAAATATGTATTGATTATCGCCAGTTGAACAAGGTTACAATGAAGAACATGTATCCATTACCGCGCATTGATGACCTATTTGATCAACTTCAGGGTGCTAGAGTGTTCTCCAAGATCGACTTGCATTCTGGCTACCATCAGTTGAAGATTCGGGAGCAAGATATTCTGAAGACTGCCTTCTGGACTCGGTATGGTCATTACGAGTTCCTTGTGATGTCTTTTGGGCTAACCAACACCCCAGCAGCATTCATGCACTTGATGAACAGTGTATTTCATCCTTATCTTGACTCTTTCGTCATTGTGTTTATTGACGACATTATGGTGTACTCCCAAAGTGGGGAGGATCATAAGTAGCACCTGAGGATCGTGCTTCAGACCTTGAGGGAAAAGAAGTTATATGCAAATTTTCAAAATGTGAGTTCTGGCTGGGTTCAGTGGCATTTTTGGGTCATGTAGTATCGAGTGAGGGGATCAAGGAAGATCCAAAGAAGATTAAAGCAATGCAGAGTTTCCCTAGACCATCCTCAACTATGGAGGTTCAGAGTTTTCTTGGTTTGGCAGGTTACTACCGTCAATTGTAGAGGGTTTCTCGTCTATTGCAGCACCTATGGCCAGATTGACCCAGAAGGGAGTTCCGTTCAGGTGGACCGAGCAGTGTGAGGAGATCTTTCAAAAGCTCAAGATATCTTTGACTACATCCCCAGTGTTGATGTTGCCTACTGGTTCAGGGTCTTATACTTTATACTGCGATGCGTCACATATTAGCCTCATCGCGGTGTTGATGTAGGACGGTAGGGTGATTACTTATCCTTTTAGATAGATGAAGGTGCATGAGAATAATTATCCCGTCCACGACCTTGAGTTAGAAGCTATTGTTCATGCCTTGAAGATCTGGAGGAACTATTTGTATGGTGTCCCTTGTGAGGTTTTCACAGATCACCGGAGTTTACAGCATCTGTTTAAACAGAAGGATCTTAACTTGCGACAACGGATACAGTTGGAGATACTTAAGGATTATGACATCACTATTCTATATTATCCCGGGAAGGCAAATGTGGTGGCCGATGCCATGTGTCACAAGGCGGAGAGTTTGGGCAGTTTAGTATATCTATCGGTAGCAAACAAGCCTTTAGCCTTAGATGTTCAGGCCTTGGCCAACTAGTTCGTCAGCTTGGATGTTTCCGATTAAAGTAGAGTGTTGGCTTGTGTGATTTCTCAGTATTCTCTTTATAATCGCATAAGGGAGCGTCAGTATGATGACCCCCATCTTCTTGTCCTTTTGGACACAGTTCAACATGGTGATGCCAAGGAGGTCACTAATTGGGATGATGGTGTACTACGGATGCAGGACAGGATATGTGTGCCTAATGTAGATGGGTTGCATGATTTTATTCTCTAGGAGGCTCACAGTTTGTGGTACTCCATTCATCAAGGTGCCACAAAGATGTATCAGGACTTGTGGCATCACTATTGGTGGTGGCGGATGAAAAAGGACATAGTGGAATATGTAGCTCGGTGCCTAAATTCTCAGCAGGTGAAGTATGAGCATCAGCGACCAGGTTGATTGCTTCAGAAGTTAGAGATTCCAAAGTGATAGTGGGAGCAAAGACCCGTTCTATCACGACCCAAAATCCATTAAAGGTCGTGATGGCGCTAGACACCACTGTCAGGCAAGCCAACACAATATAGTTAATTAAATTCTCATTTTAATATTTTTGAAATCATTTTGTTTTCCTTATATTTAGAAATAAATAATGAACCTCACCGAGGAAATAATAATGTCTTTAACCACTTTCTAATACTAACTAATCCCATATACATCCCAGATCTCGGTGTCATAAGTGTATGAGAAATTTCTAGGAAATAAAAATAAGTAATACAATAATCGTCTGGAATACAATTGGACAGTAGAGGAAATACAATACAATACAATACTTTAAAGGAGACTTTGTTGGCTGCGGGTCGTCTCGAGAGGTCCAGTTCACCTAAGTCTCCGTATCAACCATGCCGCTGCGCCAACTAGGCCATTAGACATACCTGTGCCTGTGCAACAAAATGCACGGCAAGTGTAGTGTGAGTGCAAAAATAACGTGTACCCAGTAAGTATCCCGCCTAACCTCGAAGAGGTAGTGACGAGAGGTCGACTTTGACACTTACTAGAGATCAAATTGATATAATTAAATGTGATGCTAAGCATGGATGTCATAATTAAATAACAAATAACAACAGCAAGGGACAACTTCTTTCATAATTATAATTTCAATTTCCGTCATTTCAGTTGACAACTTATATCTCAAGGCAATTAAACAGTTCAAATCACAGAAAGTGCCCAGCAAATACCATGCGCAAGCAATGCCGAGGTCGTACGGCACGATCCAACAAAATAATAAAGTGTGCACTTGCAGAGGGTCGAACGACAAGAACCATAGATGCATCTATTAACCCGCTCGCGAATCATACGTGTGAAGCGGTCAAATATAAATAATAGAGTTACCCCGCTCACGAATCATACATGCGATGCAGGTACTCATAGATACACACATTCAAACAGTCAATCCAGACTTCATCAGGAAGACAATTACCCAAGGAATGACAATTTCTCGTTTAATGGTCAAGAAGATAGTGTTTAATCTTTTTAGAAATTCATTTGCCAAGTTCGACAAGTAAAGCATGTTTTTGGGTGCTACACTACCCGGACATAAGCATAATAGTAGCTACGCACGGACTCTCATCACCCCTTGTGTACGTATCGCCCACAATAGCAGCACATAATTAATTATTTCACATATGGGGAGAAATCCCTCTTAGAAGGTTGGAAAGGAGACTTACCTCGCTCCGAAAATCCATAACTGGCTCCCAAGCCTTTCCGACAACTCAATTCGATGCACAACGCTCCAAAACTAGTCAATAATCATGCAAACCCATAAATTTATACTCAATTACTCATAACAATTCAATTTATAACAATTTCTAACCCCAATCGCAAAGTCGATAAAAATCACCCTCAGGTCCACGTGCCTGGATTTTGAAATTTTTCGAAGATAATGATCACCCATAACTTTACGAACCCAAATATATAATTTACTCTCAATTTCATGTCCAAAATCATGGTCAAAAATCCAAGAATACCAATTTCTACGTTTTTCTTCAAAATTCCAAACTTCTACCAATTTTCATTCTTGAATCCACAATAAAACTATGTATTTCACTTAAAAGAGGCGGGATTAACTTACCTCATGTTTGATGATGAAATCCCCCTCTTAAAGGCTCCAAAATCGTCCAACCAAAGTGAAAATGTAAGGAAAAATGAGCCCAAACTCGTTTTTATAAAACACACTGCCCAGCCCGACCACTCGCACCTGCGGTGACTTGACCGCTTCTGCGGTTCCACAGGTGCGGACAATATGCCGCTTCTGCAGTCCAGGGCTCCCAGCCCATTCTCCGCTTCTGTGTTTTCTCTTCCGCATGTGCGGTCTCGCTTCTGCGGTGAGATGATCGCATTTTCGGTCCCTGCACTCCCAAGACAAAATAGCATCTACGAACCTCATGGCTGCTTCTGCAGCTTCGCATCTGTGGCCAAAATCTCGCAGGTGCGGTTACACCAGATGACATCATCCCTCTTCCATTCTTCCAAGTCCATCTCGATCCGTTAACCACCCAGAATCCACCCGGGGCCCCCGGGGCCTCGTCCCATCACACCAACCAGTTCCAAAACATAATGCGGACCTGCTCGAGGACTAAAATCACATCAAACAACGCTAATACCACGAATCGCACTCCAATTCAAGCTTTATGAACTTTAGAACTTCAAACTTACTCATTCGATGCCAAAACCTATCAAATCATGCCCGATTGGCCTCAAATTCTTAACACAAGTCACATTTTACATTATGCACCTACTCCAACTTCCGGAATCGGATTCCGACTCTGATATCAAAGAGTCCACTTCCGGTCCAACCTCTCAAAAACCTTCAAATTCTAACTTTCGCCAAACGACTCCAATATGACCTACGGACATCCGAATCCACTTCCGGACGCGCTCCCAATAACAGAATCACCATACGGAGCTATTCCTAGGCTCAGCATCCCAAATAGACATCAATAACATTGAAATTCACTTTAACACAAATTTATGAAATTCTTCCAGAAATGCTAACTTCCACCATAAACGTCGGAATGCTACTGGGTCATTGAAAACCCGGTCTGAGCATATGGCTTAGTCCGAAATCATCATACAAACATGTTGGTACCCTCAAATCCCGATTCCGGGGTTTTTTACTCAAAAATCCAACCTTAGTCAATTCTTCCAACTTAAAGCTTCCGAAACGAGAATTCTCTTCACAAATCCACTCTATAACTCCTGGAATTCCATTCCGACCATGCGTACAAGTCATAATACCTGAGGTGAAGTTGCTTATGGCCTCAAACTGCCAAACGATGCGCTAGAGCTCAAAAAGACCGGCTAGGTCATTACACGTTCTAACACCTTCATATACTTCCAACGATGAAAGAAACACACAAAAACCCATAATCATTCGTAAGATCAACAAGTGATGGAATTCCCTCTCTTCGACAGGAAATATAGCAAAATCTCTAAACCGATCAGCATCAATATTCTCCCAATATACCGCAACCAGATCCGGAAGTACCCATCCTAGGTCCGACGACCCCATCTCATCTACCACAACCACTATAGCAACGTGACATATCAATACAGCTTAAATACACAACTCGTGCAGCCCGTGCACTAATAGACAACATTCCAAATGTACCCAAACATGAAAAATGACATCAAACAAGAGAACTGTCCCGCAAGATCAACTGGTATCACCACAACGCAATGCTAAGAACTCCTCATACATTTCAGAAACAAAACGCACGAATTCAACACACAAGGATCATATCTCAACAAAACTTCGCCGCAATGCGCGACCCCATCCAAGCTTTGGTCCATATTATATACCTCGCTCTACCTTGCTCCAAAATAAACAACCACGCAAAACCGACATCAAGTACTCAAAGTGCATTACCATAACCACGGAGAATCGGGCGATACCATGACACACAAACCCGGAAGAACATAACCAATACGTCTTAATCCTGCAATACCCAATTACTTACCTTACTCAAATCCCGCTATAAGACCACAATAGAACCACACCATGTGTGCCTAAAACCAATGAATTGCCGCTCTCTGTAGCAGGGAAGAGTAACTCATAAATCATCCCAGAACACAGATAAGCCTAACAACCACTAACTGGCATGCCCCTCATGATAGCACTACAGAGCCAATCAATCCAACTCGGTGAAAACACCTATCCCCACTGGGCCTACTAAGGAAAACCAAATCAATCCGATCATGCACAATAGACAAATGACCCTTCGAAGGTCCATAATGACTGAATCACAAAACACACTAACCTCTGACTAACCTTGGCTACGTCTATACAGCCCTCAATTATGAAATCATCTGCTCATTCGAGGTCCCAGACTCCAAACCCTCAGAGCACACAAATCACCATATCCGATATCAACTTCGTCGCCTGAATATCTAATACTTCCCCAATACACGATCATACCATGAGAGATACCCCTACAATCCGTACGTGTTACAAGGAGAGTACCGCCACACCAATAAAGTATCCATAAATCAAAACACAGTGCCTCTTCTGAAACTTATACCTTCATTGAGCCATATCTAAAAGTAACATCATCTATCTGATCATCTGTGATCGTCCATGATACCTACGAATTCAGAACCTTCCTTTCAAATTGCATCGCGGCCTAGCACCTGCAATCTCAACACTACACCGCACATCGCACCCATTATGCCACCATATGAACGATTCGACAACCTCAAATCCACTCTGACTCGCAAGAAACTACATACTCAATCAGTTAAGACTTTACATTTGATTTTTATTCTGGAGAAAATTACAATATGCCGCATGCCCCACGCACCAGTGGGAAATATACATCTCAATTATGGTAGAGACCATCAAGAACCTTCTCAAACCCATTATACTGAACTAACCCGTCAGGAATGAATCCCTCTAACTCAACTAAGCTACGCAGGCCGCCAAAACCCAAGAGCATTGCCACGAACCACATGTAGAACCTTACCACATCATAAGCACCCCAAGAATCAATCTTACTCATTACCATGTTGATCCAATCTACTACCAAGTTGTCCCATTTCTCAGAGTTCCTTCTGAATTACCTTCTAATTGATTCGTCTCCTTGCCATAGTACCAAAATCCTAAACCAGAAATCACCAGGCGAGACTCTAGCACAGAACCACACCGCCCTAAGGCTCATAAACCGCTGAATATCTCTTAAACACCCTAAAGTATTACATCTCAATTACTTACTCTAAAGAGACTTTCGATGAATTTAAGTTATTCTTCCCTTTTCATGATACCGGAATGTAGAATCCACAATGATATATAAACCTTGAATCCATCTGAATCATACTTGAGAGTCACCCACTCTATGCAATTTTCAATTAAACTGATCAAACAGGTCGAACGACCTGGGCCCCATTGGCACACTAATACACTAGGAAGTAATCCACACTTCGAAGCAACCAAGCAAATTCCTACTCTACACACACTACACCTTTTACAAATACAACTCAATTATTCAATAGAACCCATTTATCCATAGAGTATATTACAACCTATATCCAAAAATTTCCATTACTCGAGTCATTCTCAAACACCACCCCTGCAGGTCATAATTGATTCACCAGTATACCTCAAACTGAAACCAATACAACACACAATCGTGCAACCAACTTATCATTAGCAGACTCTCCCACTTGGGTCAAATTCATAGATCAAGACAAACAATAACTCACAATGCCCTTACGCTATCATCGCCATAATACCGCAGTGAGATTCAATGAAACCTTTCAGAAGCTCATATAACACAGACCATCTAATATCTCAAATCATCTACAAGTCTCGCTTTCACCATTATAATAGTCATACCAGCTTTCACAAGCGATCTAAACTCAAATCGCAACATATATCATTTAATAGTAAAAGAGAACTTGCTACAAAACAACATAAGGATCACACAACCTCAGGACATCCCGCGGAAGATAACCCCGCCTGCTTAGCCTA
This sequence comes from Nicotiana paniculata, assembly GCA_005239505.1. Classification (NCBI taxonomy): domain Eukaryota; kingdom Viridiplantae; phylum Streptophyta; class Magnoliopsida; order Solanales; family Solanaceae; genus Nicotiana; species Nicotiana paniculata. The sequence goes on from ML333799.1 coordinate 28,799, forward strand.
AAATTGAGATCTCTCTATAACCTTGCTAAAATCATAGCTATTACGCAATCACTTTACCCTCCTACATTTAAACACAACCAACGCCTACCCTCGAGGCATCACAATACACGGTATAAAAATCGGAGGCTGATGGCAAAACTAACGCTGGAGCTGTGATCAAACCAATCTTGAGCTTCTGAAAGCTCTCTCCACACTCGTTTGACCACCTGGATACCTGTCGTGCCCCATTTTCCTCGCGAAATCAGGTTTTGATAATTTTTGGGACAACTCCTCTTTTTGGGATGAGTTTAAGGAATTGGAAGAGTCGCCACCTAATGGATTAAGGTGTATTAGGGCACCTAGAGTAATTAACTCATATAACCAGTTTACATCACCAGAGATCGGGTAAGGGCTCAAATTACCTTGAGGGGAAGGTGTTAGGCACCCCTCGAGGTCCACAACGGTGGGTCTTGGCCGAACTTAAATTAAGCGAATTAGTCTAAAAAGGCAAGAAAAATAATTTGGACAAATACCATATTCAATTTATTTTAAACAGGAGTATGAGGGGGTGGGGGTTCCCATGTTTTTTAGCCTATAGGATCATTCCATGCAATACTTTGTAACTCTCTCAAGTCGGGGTGTTACTCATAGCATTAGCGCACGGACCATCATCTCCTTACTACCTCATTACTATATTTAAGTTGTTACTTAAGCGTTCTAGTAGATTCTAGCTCGTTCCTTATGCGTGCACTACCCATCCCTTGCCTATGGCCCTGGAGGTATTAGGACCTCTATTTGGGATAGTTCTAGACCAACCTATATTACTTAAAAATGTGAAATCTAGGCGAAAAACAAAAAAAATAGGACTTGCAGATAAAGAACAAGTATGGGCTCACATTGACCTCCATACATAGACAACAAAAGCATGCAATTGAATCAACAAACTTTATTAACTTTGGGATCGTATAGGCAAGATATCTATGTGAGAAAATAGAGTGCAGAGACAGTTTTATTAAGGCGAGCATTAAGACCTATTTGTTTGCCTATTGATTTTATTCAGCATGAATCTGGCACTTCAGGAAGTAATATGTCACAATTATAAACCCAGGATCATTATTAAGTCCTACAGATATATTGCCTAAGTGATTGATAATAGCGATTGAATTCAGAATCGATCGACAGAATGCTATTGGCATTATTTCTACAAGCTTGTTGATTATAGACTTATAAACATGATTTCTAAGTGTAGCACTGATTTTAACTTATAAAGACGGGTTTTATCCCTTTTGCAGTCCTATAGGCATGCTTTCTAATTGCTGAATTGACTTAAAGCTTATGGGCATGATTTCTAAATGTTGAATTGACTTAAACCTTATAGGCATGATTTCTATATGCTGAATAGACTTAAACCTTATAGGCAGGTGCAGAATTTAAACAGATTGCCAGGAAAGATAATTATCTCAAACAAAAAAGTCCTATAAGCATGACTGCTAAGGCACATTTGTTGAAAACATGTATAGATCTTATGAACATGATTTTTAATGTACAGAATTAAACGAAAGTCCTATAAGTAGGATCTGTAGTATGCAAATGTAAAACACAGAATCAAAATGATCATGAAAGTCCTATAGGAAGGATTTCTAAAGACAGTATAGTACTCACACCATTTAATCAGCATAACTAAATCCTATAGGCAAGATTTCTACCCAATTAACAAAAGATATAAGGAAAAAAAACCCAGCTTTACTAAATATCCCCAAATCTGTTATTACAGAGTTTTTACAGCCCAGAATATCAAATGAATTATATAATGGTAATAGTTACACTATAGGGAGCCTTCACAGGCCCAAATAAACCTGGGAACCATGCCTTCCACCATAACAACAACACATCATAGGGATTCATAGCATATTAGAACCAGGTTTCCAGTGTGTCAAAGTTACCAAGGGCCTCAAGGGACCCAGGGAAATGCTCACACCAGATCCACATTCAGAAGATAGTTCAAGAGATTGGAAAACCAATCCCCAGTGTGTTAGAGTTCAAAGGAGTCTCAAGTGGACCCTAGGCAGTGCCCACACCAGAGTGGTTGGGAACCTAAATGACTAGGAGTGGGTTTTTTTAAAATCAGTACATAAAAGGAAGAAGGGGAAGGTTTTAAAACAGCTGGATTTCAGAAGAAACAGAATTCAGAACATAGAGTTGCAGGCAGAACTGCACCAAGAAGACAAACATAATTCATGCTCAAACACATAGCTCAAATAAATTGAAGTCTAGTAAATTTAAATATTTAGACTAGTACTTATCACATAAGTAGTTAGGAAAAACAATTGAGTTGGCCAGATATATGAAATAAACAGGCAGGGCAGAGGAGTTAAGCAACAAATTGACTGACTACATGTTCATAGTGTGCAAAGTTCAGAATAGGTATAGAATTAACAAATAGTGCATGAAACAAATTGAACCTTAGACTAACCTATGGGAGGATTCATATTATTCGAAATAACTTAGGCTTAAGTTAACAGTGTTACTAAATGAGATCATATAATCATGTGAAAGACAGAATCATACTGGGAAGTGAATTATGCTAGTCAAGCAAAGTGTAAAGAATGAAATTGCAAAGGTTAGGGCATACAAGTTGAGAAGAAAGCAAGTAAATGTGAATTAGAAGTTAAGTTCCAGAGTAATTTGGCCTTGGCTTTCAGTAGGCCAAAACAAGAGATGCTTAGCACATAAATCAGAACACAAGAGAACAAGAGAGAGCTTAAGTTTGTTGAGAATAGGAGAGTTCGAGCCTGTCTAAGGGGAGAGGGAGAAGAGGTTTATATAGCACTGCATTAAGCAGACAAATAAGGTAATAAGTCAATCATACACAATTAAGGAATGAAAATAATTCCATAATCAATTTAAAGGTCGGCTTCAATCAATTAACAGAACATAACATCATATAATCAGGAAAATATTACTTAAATTAGGGAAGGTATTATACAGAATCAATCAATACTCAAAATGCCGGATCAAATAAGGTAAGGGAATAATGAGAACAGGTAAATCTAACCAAAAAGGAAATATCAGTACCATACCACAAAAGGAAGGACTAAAATCTTAGTAAAGATTTCAAAACCCTAATTTAGGGGTAAACCATAAAATCAGCGGAGAAAACAAGGTACACCAGGTAGACAAGAGAATATTCAAAAAAGGTAAACCATAAAATCAGCACAATAATCACATAATGAACCTAGAAAGTAGTTTTAAAAGATAACAGAATCGTACTAAGATCTGAAAACCCTAATTTTAGGTAACCACAGCTTCGCGAACGCTATGCTTTACCAGATTTAAACTTCGCCAATGCATACCACTCCTCGCGAACACGTAGACCAAAAACATGGGGTCCTCATCTGACTTCTCTTTGCGAACGCGAGAACTCGAGCGCGTCCGCGATGCATACTCCACTCAAACCTTCGCGTTGGCGGCCTTCGCGATGAACAAAATTCCTCAGCTCTCAATAACCCTCCGCGAACGCGAAGAAGGAATTCTCTACAATAGAACACTAGCAAATCTGCCAGCTTCTAAAGCCAAGAATTGATCCGTTAACCACCCGAAACTCACCTGAGGCCCTCGGGACCACAACCAAACATGCTAACACATCCCATAACGTCATTCAAACTTAGTCAAACCTTCAAATCTCTCAAAACATCATCAAAATACCAAATTATCCTCGGATTCAAGCCTAAGGATTTCTAAACTTCTGAAATTCGCCAACGATGTCGAAACCAACCAAACGACGTCTGAATGACCTAAAATTTTTGCACACACGTCACAAATGGAACTACAGACCTATTCCAACTTTCAAAATTCCATTCCGACCCCGATATAAAAATTTTCACTGCTGACCCGAAATCGCCAAACATACAATTTCGCCAATTCAAGCCTAATTCTACCACGTACCTTCGAATTACATTTCGAACACACTCATAAGTTCCAAATCACCTAACGAAGCTATATGAGCCATAAAAACCTTAATCTGAGATCATTTACCCATAAGTCAACTTCCAATTGACTTTTCCAACTAACTAACCAACTTCAGAGACTAAGTGTCTCTTTCCTCTCCAAAAATCACTCCGAAACCGAGCCAACCAACCCAACATAATAGATCTGAAAATCATATAATGAAGCAATAATGGGGGAAACGGGGATAAAACTCTCGGAACAACTGGTCGGGTCGTTACATCTTCTTACCTCATTAGGGGTGATGTTATGTTTGCTAAAGTAATGATGGAGCTTCAAAATAAGTTGTAAGAATTTTCATAATACGATGGTAGCGTGAAATCCTAATTCAAAGAAAGCCCGGTACAATCTTTCTCAAGAATATCATAAATACTTTTCCCTACTTCGATCCGCTGTTACTTGTTTTCGCAAAGGAGAATCGGTTCAGGTACGTTAAGGCTATCCATTCTTTCTTTTGGCGTGATCTGTACGACACAACGAAACGAGCAAATGCACAATTTCCATACATGACTTTATTCATAGAAATACTAGAGATGCTTATGTTCTTGATTACCCATGTGCCATATTATTCTATCATCTGTTCATGGGTCTCAGAAAATACGTAAGTTGATAAAGTTTATTTCGTGATATTAATCAAAGGCATAATGGTCTTATGACACTCCGAAAGATTTTATTGACGTATTTCTCATGCATTGCATTCATTTACATTGACTCATGACCAGATGGCATTATATACGCGTATATATGTATATTATATGTATGTGGGATATGGGAAAAGGTTACATCATTATATACGAACCACCACTTGACCAGCTGGTATACATTGATGATTTTCCCACAGTGGCCGAGATGATATGATGGGATGCCCCCAAAAGCTTGATGATGTTATGAGAACATGTACCTATGCACGACATGACATTCATACGCATATGCATGACACTATGAGTATTTAATGATTTACACAGTTATTCAGACTTACATGTCGAGTCTTTAACTCCATGTTTCTCTTATGTCTATATTTACTGATTTTCATTCCTTACATACTCGGTACATTATTTGTAATGACGTCCCTTTTTTCTGGGGACGCTGCGTTTCATGCCCACAAGTCCCAATAGATAGGTCGAGAGTTCTCCAAGTAGGCTATCAGCTCAGCGGAAGGTGTTGGTGCGCTCCATTTTCTATGGAGCTGCTTTGTCCCGACCTTTATGACATTTATGTACTCTTAGAGGCTTGTAGACATATGTCGTGTACGTGAAAGATTGTATGGCCTTATTGGCCTATGTTCAATGAACGAGTGATCATTTTTATCTTATAGACCGCAACAAAATGATCAATTGGCACTACCATGGCCTGGGATATCTGAATCTGCACATAGGGTGCAGGAGGTAACGTAAGTACACCAACTCAGTAAGTAACAAGCCCAAACTATGGGCTGAGAGTTAGTGGCAAACTTCAACTCCATTATTATAACAGGATCATTAAGAAAATAATGTAGGCATTCTTACAGTTAAATAGATAGTTCAAGGAATAAGATAAATGCATCTTGGAACAGTTTAACATATATATAACTCAACTTTCCCTACATGTCAATGCATCGATTGTAAGAAATTTACAATGTGCTACCACTCTCAAATGTTGATCAACTCAGTACTATATATGTATCACATGGCCCAGGGAAGATCCATCCTGGAATATATATATACATCTCTGACATCAGTCTCTAAGTACTGAGGAAAGCCAATCCAGCCCTATGGAGAAGATCCATCTCCAGTTAATAATATCAACCTCACAACCACTCGGTATTGTACATGGCTCAACAGCCCAGGGAAGATCCATCCCAGAATACATATACACATCACTGACATCAGTCGCTCAGTACCGAGGAAACAGGCCAATCCAGCCTCATGGAGAAGATCCATCTCCAAATATGAACACTTCAGACAAGATCCATGTCCAGGGAAGATCCATCCCTCAAATATCATCTGCGCTCACTAGGGGTGTTACAGACTCCGGAGGGGCTCCTACAGCCCAAGCGCTATCATAAGCTAGATCCAGGCATAAATCAATATAACATGTTGCAGCCCGATCCCAAAACTGTCACTCATAATCAAGCTCTCGGCCTCACTCAGTCATCACTCTCCAGTCTCTCTCACACGGGCTCACAATGCATGAACTAGCCCGAATTAATGATATAATGTGCCAAAAAAAAATAAACGAGACTGAGACATGATATGATATGCATGAACATGATTGAGTATATAATACCAATGAAATGCATGATATCACAACAATAAACGACCACTTGGGTCTCAACAGTATCGGCGCGAAGCCTTAACTTAATATATAACATGATCTATAACATGTTTACATTAATCACATTGATAGGAGAACGAATTTACCCAAGAAGAATCACTAAACGGTGCCATGGAATGCACCAGGTCACATTTCTCAAGGTGCACGCCCGTCACTTGGCATGTGCGTCACCTCAATTCAAATCACATAACACGTAGTTCGGGGTTTTGAACCCTCAAAACCAAGTTTGGAAGCGTTACTTACCTCAAACCGGACGAAAATCTACTATGCGATGCCATTGTCGTTCAACTCGGCCTCAAATCTATCCAAAATCAGTATCATATCATTAATACATGCTAAAGGAACAAAGCTCACGCGAAAATTATCAAATTAAATAAAAAATCCTGAAATTGGCCAAACCCGACCTCCGAGCCCACGTCTCGAAATCCGACAAAAATTAAAAAACTAAAATCCGTATTCACTCACGAGTTTACCCATATCAATTTCATAAAAATCCGACATCAAATGGCCATCCAAATCCCCAAAATCCACTCTCCAATTCTCCTCCATTTTTCTCCAAATTTTCACCCCAAATTCCCAATTTAGATGATAAAATCAAGGAACAATCATGGAATTTAACCAAAATTAAGTGCATAACACTTACCCCAATCACTCCATTGAAAATTCTCTCTAAAATCGCCTTCTCCTGAGATCTCTATTGAATTTTGGAATTATAGACTCAAACCCTCGATTTTGGAATTAAATACTACTGCCCAGATTTTATTCTTCGCGAACGCGACCGTCCTTTTGCGTTCGCCTAGGCCAACCCAAGTACCCTTCCACTTTACTCTTTGCGGACGCAACCACAGCTTCGCGAATGCTATGCTTTACCAGATTTAAACTTCTCCAATGCAGACCACTCCTCGCGAACACGTAGACCAAAAACATGGGGTCCCCATCTGACTTACTTCTCTTTGCGAACGCGAGAACTCGAGCGCGTCCGCGATGCATACTCCACTCAAACCTTCGCGTTGGCGGCCTTCGCGATGAACAAAATTCCTCAGCTCTCAATAACCCTCCGCGAACGCGAAGAAGGAATTCTCTGCAATAGAACACTAGCAAATCGGCCAGCTTCTAAAGCCAAGAATTGATCCGTTAACCACCCGAAACTCACCTGAGGCCCTCGGGACCAAAACCAAACATGCTAACACATCCCATAACGTCATTAAAACTTAGTCAAACCTTCAAATCTCTCAAAACATCATCAAAATACCAAATTAACCTCGGATTCAAGCCTAAGGATTTCTAAACTTCTGAAATTTGCCAACGATGTCGAAACCAACCAAACGACGTCTGAATGACCTAAAATTTTTGCACACACGTCACAAATGGAACTACAGACCTATTCCAACTTTCAAAATTCCATTCCGACCCCGATATCTAATTTTCACTGCCGACCCGATCGCCAAACATACAATTTCGCCAATTCAAGCCTAATTCTACCACGTACCTTCGAATTACATTTCGAACACACTCATAAGTTTCAAATCACCTAACGAAGCTATACGAGCCATAAAAACCTTAATCTGAGATCATTTACCCATAACTCCACTTCCAATTGACTTTTCCAACTAACTAACCAACTTCAGAGACTAAGTGTCTCTTTCCTCTTCAAAAATCACTCTGAACCCGAGCCAACCAACCCAACATAATAGATCTGAACATCATATAATGAATCAAAAATGGGGGAAACGGGGCTAAAACTCTCGGAACAACTGGTCGGGTCGTTACATCTTCTTACCTCATTAGGGGTGATGTTATGTTTGCTAAAGTAATGATGGAGCTTCAAAATAAGTTGTAAGAATTTTCATAATACGATGGTAGCGTGAAATCCTAATTCAAAGAAAGCCCGGTACAATCTTTCTCAAGAATATCATAAATATTTTTCCCTACTTCGATCCGCTGTTACTTGTTTTCGCAAAGGAGAATCGGTTCAGGTACTTTAAGGCTATCCATTCTTTCTTTTGGCGTGATCTGTACGACACAACGAAACGAGCAAATGCACAATTTCCATACATGACTCTATTCATAGAAATACTAGAGATGCTTATGTTCTTGATTCCCCATGTGCCATATTATTCTATCATCTGTTCATGGGTCTCAGAAAATACGTAAGTTGATAAAGTTTATTTCGTGATATTAATCAAAGGCATAATGGTCTTATGACACTCCGAAAGATTTTATTGACGTATTTCTCATGCATTGCATTCATTTACATTGACTCATGAACAGATGGCATTATATACGCGTATATATGTATATTATATGTATGTGGGATATGGGAAAAGGTTACATCATTATATACGAACCACCACTTGATCAGCTGGTATACGTTGATGATTTTCCCACAATGGCCGAGATGATATGATGGGATGCCCCCAAAAGCTTGATGATGTTATGAGAACATGTACCTATGCACGACATGACATTCATACGCATATGCATGACACTATGAGTATTTCATGATTTACACAGTTATTCAGACTTACATGTCGAGTCTTTAACTCCATGTTTCTCTTATGTCTATATTTACTGATTTTCATTCCTTACATACTCGGTACATTATTTGTACGACGTCCCTTTTTCCTGGGGACGCTGCGTTTCATGCCCACAAGTCCCAATAGATAGGTCGAGAGTTATCCAAGTAGGCTATCAGCTCAGCGGAAGGTGTTGGTGCGCTCTATTTTCTATGGAGTTGCTTTGTCCCGACCTTTATGACATTTATGTACTCTTAGAGGCTTGTAGACATATGTCGTGTACGTGAAAGATTGTATGGCCTTATTGTCCTATGTTCAATGAACGAGTGATCATTTTGGTCTTATAGACCAGTATGTCATATGTATAAGTTCCTATTCTCTCATGCTTTACTCTGGTTCATTTACCTATGATAGAATGATACGAAAGATACGTTACGTTGGTACTCGATTGAGTAAGGTACCGGGTGCCCGTCAGGGCCCATCGGTTTGGGTCGTGACATAAAGAGATCAAGGCGAAACTTCAAGGGTTTTTCAGAGGAAACATTTGGTAAGGATTCTACACTTGTTTTTTTTTATTAATATCCACTAATCCATCGTTAATTTCATCAGTTTATTAAGGATTTGGGTTGAGAAATATGGGGAAAAGGTAGGAAATTTCTTCAACCGAATTTTGGGGTTTTGATTGAGGTTTTAGTATCATATTTGAGTAGTTTTGGTATGGGTGAACTCCTGATTGAATGGATGTTCATATTTTGTGACTTTTACCCGATTTCGAAATGTGGGTCGGGGTCGACTTTTTGGGGCGATTTTCTAAGTTCTTGTTAAAGTATTGATTTCATTAGTTAGATTAGTTTCTTATAGTTATATTTAAAGTATGTAATTGGTTTTGGATAGATTGGGCCATTCGGAGTCAGAAATTTGAGGAAAAGGCATATTACTTGACTAATTGAGCGAGATTTTAGGTAAGTGGCTTGTCTAACTTTGTTTGGAGGAAACCCCCATAGGATTGGCACTGTTGTAACAATCAATGATGTGTAAGCGTCGTGTATGTGAGGTGACGAGTACGTACACGGGCTAAATATGAAAATTCTGGTTTTGGTTGAGTGATCTTCTTTTAACTTCCTTAACTGAGTTGCCTTAGTATATGTAGTGATCATGTTTGGCCAAGTATCGCATGTCTATGTGCCTTAACTCTTACTTTCAATCTGTGCAACATGCTTAGTTGAATTATCTGCTTCCCTTAACTTGAATTAAATCCTTAAACTGTAAGATTTCTTGGTGTAAATCCATTATTCCTTCGGTTATCTGTTGCATATTTACTTTAAGACTACGAGGAAATTCCTCGGGTGATCCCCTTTCTTGCATATTTACTTTAGGACTATGAGGAGGCACTGTTGGTTGATTTCCCAATGCACACGCAAGTGTACGTGGTCGACAAGTAATATAGGA